>JAODAL010006306.1:0-30000 GCA_025379985.1 Phyllomedusa bahiana | reverse complement strand
GGGCGTTAGCATCAAGGAACACGCCGGGAGATTACTACACATGGACTTTTGTTCCTGCTCGTCTACTGCGGTCTATGGACTTTCAAAGGAACGCAAGTAGCTATTATAAGCACTGCTTGTTACATATTTTAGTTATATGTTTCCAATAAAGTGATTTTTTACATATTTTTGCTTGCTACTTGATAGTGGGGGGTATTATTTGATGTCTGTATATTATTTTTATTTGGCAATATTGGTTTGGGTATTTTGATTTGATCCATAACAGTATGGTGGCATTAGCCACTTTATAGTGGTGAAATACAGTGATATGTGGCGATATTATTGGTCTAGGCATATCGATTTGATGAGTAACAGTATGTGTTATTAGTCACTATAGGGTCGTGGTATGTGGTGGTATTATTTGGTCTTTATATATTGTTATTATTGGTATCATTTGGTCTTGGTATATTGAATTGGTCAGTAAAAATATGTGGTACTAGTCACTATATATAGTGGTATTATTTGTTCTTTGTATATTGTTATTGGTAATATTTGTCTTGCTATAATGCTTTGATCAGTGATATTATAATGGTATTAGTCACTATAGAGTGGTGACATGCGGTGATCATGTGGCAGTATTTTATGGCCCTTGTATACTGTATGTAGTGACCTGCAGAATACAGATAACAAGTCAATTAAACTGTACGATGTAAACTCCAACAAAAACTAAACCCAAAAAACAAAAGTGCAATTTAATTTTTTTTGCTATTCAACCTGCAAAGAATTGGGGTGGAGGGAGGAGAGCGATCGGGTGCAGACGCTTCGGCTGTATAACTTGTTTCTCTTTGTCCCCATTTAAAATGAATTTTCTTCTATTAGACAATCCCTTTAAGTAGAAATAATTTTCCGGGGGGCACTAAACCGCAATCATCCATCATGCCAAGTAGGGAAAATTTGTTAAAAACTAGTGGTCCACAGCCATGGTCTGGAGGTAGGGTGGCGCAAGCTGGTTTGCACTAGGGCCCACAAGTCTTTAGCTACGCCTCTGTGTACAGATGTATATACCTGTAGCAGCCATAGCAGCTACTTTGGAGTCCAACATTACCATATGGGTTTTCGGATATATGTTATTATCTATATCTTTTATTATTGATACCTGCATTGCTGCTTCAGCTTTTTGGTATCAGGATGTGGGAACTAATCTTATTTTGTTCATACTGAGAACTGCACATGTACACTTTTGAATGAGCCAAAAGTTGTATGAAATGTTAATTATCATTTAGCATTTATTTTTTTTACATTTTAAAATAGATTTTGTTTTCTCACATCAAGCCAGGTTTACAAGGGCTCATATGTATCAGAATAATTAAAGATGCTCAGAAATGACCAAACTGAAGTTTCCTTAATGGGGTTTCATACCTGGTTTGTCCCAGCGTTCAGTATATTTAAAAGTGGAATGTATGATGTGTTTGAACTGCATATCATGTGACCTAGCAGGCTGACATCACCATGCTTTTCTCCACAGTGTGCTCACTCTAGTCAAACAAAGGTCTGTTTATGCAAAGAGCTCTGAGAGGCTACCCTGTAGCTTTTTTTTCTTCAAATAGTTTTTCTTCAAATTTTTCATAATTTCACATATAGTTTTCCCACCAGGGAAAACGGTGGAGAGGGGCAAGAGTAGGGAAAGGGGAGTGGAAATGGCGGTAGGGAAAGGTGTGAAATGAGTCAATCATCATTGAAGACATCAAACATATAAATAACATTAATCATTAGGAGAACCAGATCTTTGTAGAATGGGAGGTTGATCATTTGAAGGTTATTAGAATTGTTTTAAAGTTCTAAAGAGAGGGAGAAAATAAATAAATAATAATAATTTAAAAAGAATGGTGGGGGATTAAGATCGGTTTAAGGCCCTCAAATGTTTGTCCAAGATACCAAGAGGTGGACTGGAAACAACCTTTAAGCTTTTGTTTATTTGCACTATTTGACTACTTACTAAGGAGTAAAGAGGGCATGTACAATGTACAATGACAGCACCTGGGGTTGAACACTCGCTCAGCAGTGAGTGTGTGTGATTACTAGGCAGAGAAGAGACTGGCAGTAGCTGCCTGAGAGGAGAGGTGATGTCTGAGCATGTGTGGCCAGGACTGAGAAGTTCTCATCACTGGCCATATCCTCTGGAGATGAGCTGTACACTATGGATCACTAAGGCAGCAGCTAAAACAAAAATGGTACCGAATTATTAAGAATGATGAATGGTGAAAAAGTTTATTATTTACTTTGCAAGCTTCCAATATTAATTTTACTCTGTAGTAAAACCCTTTAAGGATTCATATTGTGGTCCAGACACTTATTTTGACCCAACAGTGTTATGTAAGAATTAATGCTAACACAAGAACAAATAATCACAAAATGACTCTGGAAAAACATAATTCCTCCCGCCAGTCTGAGCTGTATCCCAGAGGCATCTCAGACATGTGTGATAATAAAATAAAACGAAGAAAAACAACCTAATTTAAACAAATTTTGTCACCAGATGTACTGTAGAAACTCTCCAATTAGAATTCCTCTCTCCTTTGAACTCCCATAAACTTAACAGAAAATATGAATAAAAACTTTCTGTTTAACCCCTGCCTGCCACATGGATTTTGGTTTCTGTCACCTTCATTTATTGAGGGCTTGTTTTTTATGATTTCAAAAGGAGTAAACTGTCAATGTAGAAATTGTATCCTTTGACTAGAAATGGCACCAATAGGTCCCAACATTTTTTGCCATCAGTGCCAATTGTTTCTGAGTAGGATCCTTGATAAATAGTATGTATTCCCCATTGTGCTTTCACATACCTTAATGTAATTTTACACCATATCTATATCTTTCACAGGGAATGAACTGCTGGAAGGAAAGACAGCTTTTATATTGTTTTTAGAGATTTATCTACTGACAAATTTTGAGAAAAGATGTAAGAATTTGAAGAACGAATCCTTTAATAGTCTAATTTATGGCCTCAAGCTATTTAGCCTGGGCCACCTTTTGGGGGGACATGTGAGGTATTGCTGAAATACATGAAACACATTAGAGTTTTGCAATGTAACAAAAGAAACCGCAAGTCCGCTCACAAATTCTGAAGATCCATATAGAAAACTCGGTGTGACATGTCCTTAGGAGCACGGTAACTCCCAGTGGATAGCTGGGTAGTGAACACGAGAAAAAATGTAAATTGTTTCCAGCTCCTTCTCAAGTTAACAAATATTATTTAATTGAATCCATTTAAAAATCCATCAGACGGTACAAAGGAACGTCAAGGCTGACGCGTTTCGGGTCCCAAACACCTTTAATCAAGCTATGACTAGCTAGAAACAATTTACATTTTTTCTCTAGAGTTTTGCAGTGGTTTCTGAACATCACTGCCGTAAATACATGGGAAGCAAACTGCCTTGCATAAAGATGTGTTGGGCAATTAAATCCAGGAGTAGCACTCATGAATATATTAGAAAAATCATAACATTTATTCCTGGAATTGCTATTGGGCTCCGCACCTTAAAATCTGGCGTCGCACTACTAAATCTTGGTACAAAAACTCTTCCAACCCACACAAAATATTGCTTCCTTCCCTCTACATTGCAGAAAAACAGAAGGTGTCCTGTGGTGAATTTTTTTTTAATTTGCCATGCCTCTTGCCACTTTAAATATTTAAACTACACCATAAACACATAAAGGAAAATAAGGAAGAAACATAGAAACACCTGAGCACACAGTCAAGGACTGGCATACATTAGCTTTTCCTAGTCAGGAACAGAGGTGCACTAGCACTATACAAGAGCTATCATAACCAAAAGTACTGACATCCAGTAACCACATAATGATCAGATACAAGATCTACAAGCGGCAGAGTATTACCACACAGCGTACTATACAAGAAAATATACTGATCAAATGCAGTCAAAAGCCCAGATCATGGCAATTAACAAGGGTCTGTCTACTGACCTGTTTAGTTAAAGGATTGTTACTTAGACTATAAATAATAAAGGTACTGCTACCCAAACAATAAATAACCCCTCATACTCCCCTTCCTCCACACCTTAGTTCCAGCACTGGCTCACGAACGGTAATATAAGGCAGTGGCAGGAATGGAGGTGAGACGGAAGGTGAATATGCGTGTGTTTTTTTCTCTATTTGGGCAGCAGTACACTAATTGTGTGTGTGTGTGTATATATATATATATATATATATATATATATATATATATATATATATAATTTATTTTTTTAATCAACTAGACAAACCTTTTAAATATTCATTGTGGCAATGAAGCATGATTCTGGAGCTAATTTATTTAAAACTCTACATTGTACCATTCCTCTGTTTTTCTCCCTGGAACTATACAAATGAATTGACAATATTACTATTCCTTTGTTCCCACACATTCTGATAGTGTTTTATAATCACAGAAAGTGTCAAACTTTGTAGGGACACATATTTGATGGAAATTGTAGCAGCTAGTTGTCAATTAGGTCTGGAATACACATAGGGCGACATGTATGAACGGGATTTACGCCTGTTTTCTGGCGTATCCTGCGCCTCACCGGCCCGAAACCGCTGTCAGACGCAGGGATGCGATGTTAGGCGCAGCCTTCGACACTTTCGGATGCGCCTCACATGAAGGGGCATGTAATGGGCGCGGTGTGGCCGTTCTGTGGCGGGACGCGGCGCGCTCGAAAACTTCGAGGCATGCATGTTCGCGGCTCAGCAAAGTGCGGCGCATTGCCGCCAGCTCCGATAGGCAGACATGATTCTGGTCTAAATGATCCGGCGGAGGCGAAGTGAAGCGAGAACGGAACATGAGAGGAAACATATAGAAGATCGCAAGAGAAATCTCGGCTCTCAGGTGTAAAACATTATCAGAAAAAGAGCTCAAACCTTAAAAAAAATAAATAAATCACTTTCCAAAAATCTAGAACGGCACTACGTCAGGAATTAGGATCTTGGAAATTGCCGGGAAATACAGTAATTCAAATTCTGTAAGCTATTCTCATTGGTCGGCATAAACCAGCCAATCAGAATAGCAGCGACAGTGAACCATTAAAACCTATGGAGAAGTATGGACCAATCAAAATCAAAGGCGGGACAGTTCAAAATACAGTAAAAATGCAGAAAAGAGCTGATTGGTTGAGCTAGCGGGGGCTTGGCTATCTCTGCCAATCAGAATAGTAGCGACAGGGACCCATTATAAGCTATGGAGAAATATTGACCAATCAAAATCAAAGGCGGGACAGTTCAAAATACAGTAAAAATGCAGAAAAGAGCTGATTGGTTGAGCTAGCGGGGGCTTGGTTATCTCTGCCAATCAGAATAGGAGCGACAGGGACCCATTATAAACTATGGAGAAGTATTGATCAATCAAAATCAAAGACGGGACAGTTCAAAATACAGTAAAAATGCAGAAAAGAGCTGATTGGTTGAGCTAGCGGGGGCTTGGCTATCCCGGCCAATCAGAGCGCGAGCTACTTGTCCCATTCTAGTCTATGGACAGATCGGGGCAATGAAATCTTGGCTCTCAGCGCCGTGCGGCATGGAGTATGATGAAAAAATTATTTTTATTAGGTGTAAAATATCTGAAAAAGAGCTGAAACCTTCTAAAAACATAAATCAATCAAATCCCTAACAACGCGTTTGTCGCCGTCACCGGCGCTACATCAGGAATTGTGATATAGAGAATTGCCGGGAAATACAGTAATTCAAATTCTTTAAGCTCTTCTCATTGGTCGGCAGAAACCAGCCAATCAGAATAGGAGCGACAGGGAACCATATTAAGCTATGGAGAAGTATGGACCAATCAAATAAAAAGGCGGACAGTACTGTCTATGGGAAATATTCTAGTACTGTGATTGGTTGGTGGGAAGAGGGGCTCGTACTGCTTAGCCAATCAGCGGCTGAGCTACCTTCTCATGGAGTTCTATGGGGAAAAGAAATGAGCTCTGTTTGTGATTGGCTAAGTTAAAAGAGGCGCGGTCATTTGGGCCAATGGGAGAGCGAGCGACGCTCTTATGGGTTTTCTAATGCATTCCGTAATAAAACTGTACGTGCCCGAAATAAAATGATAAGACTCCCGAAGTTGTACCGATGTGTATATAAAATGATCAATAACGGAGGGGTAATGGAAAAAAAAATATTAATTCAATAAATTAATTTGTATTTCTTTATTTTCATTACACCCATACTATTGATCCTTGGCTAACGAAAATAAAGAAATAAAAATGAATTTAGTGAATTAATATTTTTTTTTCGTTACCCCCATATTATTGATCATTTTATATACACATTGGTACAACTTTGGGAGTCTTATCATTTTATTTCGGTTTGCATTAGAAAACCCATAGGAGCGTGGCTCGCTCTCCCATTGGTCCAAATAACCGCGCCTCTTTTAACTTGGCCAATCCCAAACAGAGCTCGCTCTGCATTTATTTTCCCCAAAAGAACTCTATGAGAAGGTAGCTCACCCGCTGATTGGCTAAGCAGGACGAGCCCATCTTCCCACCAACCAATCACAGTACTAGAATATTTCACATAGACAGTACTGTCCACCTTTTCATTTGATTGGTCCATACTTCTCCATAGCTTATAATGGTTCCCTGTCGCTACTATTCTAATTGGTTGTTTACTGCCGACCAATGAGAAGAGCTTAAACTATTTGAATTACTGTATTTCCCAGCAATTTCGAATATCCCAATTCCTGATGTAGCGCCGGTCTCGGTGACAAAAGCGTTGTTAGGGAATTGATTGATTTATGTTTATAGAAGGTTTCAGCTCTTTTTCAGATAATATTTTACACCTAATAAAAATGATTTTTTTAATCATACTCCATGCCGAGATTTCATTGCCCCGATCTGTCCATAGACTACAATGGGACAAGTAGTTCGCGCTCTGATTGGCCGGGATAGCCAAGCCCCCGCTAGCTCAACCAATCAGCTCTTTTCTGCATTTTTACTGTATTTTGAACTGTCCCGCCTTTTATTTTGATTGGTCCATACTTCTCCATAGGTTTTAATGGGTCACTGTCGCTCCTATTCTGATTGGCTGGTTTCTGCCGACCAATGAGAAGAGTTTACAGAATTTGAATTACTGCCTTTCCCGGCAATTTTCAATATCCAAATTTCTGATGTAGCGCCGTTCTAGATTTTTGGAAAGTGATTTTATTTAGGTATTCTTTTTAGTAGGTTTGAGCTCTTTTTCAGAGAATGTTTTCCCCTTTAAAAAGGCGATTTTTTGTTCTACTCCATGCCGCAGGGCATTTAAATGATTTTTCGTGTTTTCCAGCCTGTTCGAATGGGGTTTCAGTTCGGCGCAGCCCCGCACTGCGCCTAAGTCCCGCACTGCCCCCCACACACTGCGAGGCGCGGTAATTTTCCCCGACGTATAGCGCACTTCCTCGGATGGCAAATATGGGGGCACCCCGCACGCGCCCAAGTCTCCGCATGCCCCAAAAACTGGCGAGGCGCGGCGGACTTTACCCCGTTTATGAGGCACCTCGGCACCGACATACATGGGGCGCAAATTTCCCCGGGAAAAAACCTGGGAAACATGCGCTCCGACATGGCGAGATTTTACATGTGCCCTAAGTTTTCTGTTTATGTGTTAAATTTTAATGGTTGACTGAAGCGTATCCACAAGATTAAAGACAACTCACCTTGCGCTTTAAATGTTACATCGAAAAAATTCTTGGTGTGACAGGCCTTATTTATTTTTCCAAAAAAATAAAAAGAGGTCTCACGCATTTAAGTAAATCTGTTCCAGAATTGTACTCTCATGGGTAAGTAATAGGTAAGAACTTACTATAAGGGTAACAAAAACCTTTTATCCATGACTGCATTATTGTTTTCATCTTCATTTTGCCCCCGGGTAAAAAAATAAGTTATGATGAATTTCGGTTGTAGCCCCCCCCCTTCTGGAAACCCCCCTCAACCCTATTTCGAACACTCCCCCCTGGCTGAACCAACCATACCATGAAGTCTGCTGTCCTATATACCCAGAATTGCTACACTTACAGAGTAGCCTAATGTGCAATACTCCAGATATAATAGTGCCTTAGGATGTAGATAAAGATGAAAGCAGGACCATAGCTGCAAAAAGATGAACCCTATACCAAACTTTCAAATGAACCCCAGAACCAATCACAAAGTTAATTTAGTCTTCTGATCAGACCTCAAAATTAATTTAGACCCTAAACCAGACTGCTTTTTTAATCAGATCCTAAATTAGTTTAGACCCCCAAACTGACTCCTAAATGTGGACACCAAATCCTAGAATCAGCCCACAAATCAGGCAAAAGGCACCCTCTTTCTCATACAGACTGCCCCCAGCCTTCTTTCAAGGAAAATGTTATAGCCCCCCGTTAAATAGACTGCTGCTTATGCCTCTCTATTTCACAAAAAACTGCGCCATGCCCCTTTTGTTCATATACTGTGTCACCCCCCCCCTTTACTAGGGGGTTCAAGGTCCTCTCTCACATAGATTGCTACGCATAGACCCTCTCTCACAAAGACTGCGCTAGACTGCAAATGACCCCCCTCTAAACCTTCCTAGTTTTTTTTACTTTTTCACCTGCTACTTGCAGTTTTGCTGATGTTTGTACCTAATCAGGACACAAATGCCACAAATTTGATGCAATTTATGTAGAAACACATCATAAACAATGTGGTTCTATGTAAATTTGTAGTGGTTTTGCTGTGATTATGTGCAACCACAAAATGCAAAAAAGTTCTGGGGCCCAAACTGTGGGGTTTTTTCGCAGCTCAGCCCACTATGAGTCTGCTGAGTAGGGCACATTGTCAGTTCAAGCCTGTTAGCTTATCTGAACATTAAGGGCGACATCTATGAACAGGGCTGCGCCAGAAGTCTGGCGTCTTTTCAGCCTGACATCTTGTGCAGCCCCTTTTCGCATATTTTTACATGGGCCCAAAAGCCAGTATCAGGCGCATTACGAACGCCTGGGACTTTGTATGTGCCCGATCTCGGGAGTGTGCGGGGAGAGGTGTAATAGAACCTACAAGCTATAGAGTTTTTAGTTCATACGGCAATTCCAGGGCTTACGGGAAAAAGAAATACCACTTTAAAAGTGATTTACCTGAGCCACAATTGTCATTTCTGCAGTAGATTAGGTTTAAAATCAGGTGCATTCTCACTATTTAATGCCACTAAATTCCCGTTAAACGCCACAAAATCTACATGTCGTCTAAGTGTTTTGTCACAAGTAACACGGGTTTTTTAATCAATGCGAGTAGCTGGAATTTTTCCCTGAAATGGGGTCTAAAACAACCCAAGGGCAAAATTTTTGAGTAGGTTTCCATCTGTATTGAGGTTGCCTTGACGTCGGCAGATAGGCTTATACAGTTTTGATCAAAAATGTATACTAAGAACCTCAGGTTTTCATGTATCTAACGTAACAGAAATGCTTTTCCAAAAATTTCTGTTCTCTTTGACTGTTTGTTAGTGCTAGTAGAGGGTTGCTGACATTGTAGTCACAAGTAACAGGCCAATTGTAAAACATACAGTATTTGTATGGCTGACTTATAAGCAACAATAATCATCGTCACAATTGGGCTTTCCTGTAAATCACATCATTTGGTGGGAGAGGACTTCACTTTTTATTTTACATATTGTATAAAAAGTAGAAAATCTTAAAACTATAATATATCTACTTAATGGAAAATGTATTCTTGGACTTTTATGGCATTTTCCACTAATATCTATATTTTATGCCAAAAATAATGTGGCCCCTTTTTTGGACCCCTTTCCTTTTCCCTTTTTAAATGGGGGAAAAAGTTTTTTACTTTTCTTTAAAATTCATTAATTTAAAATGGGAGATATATGATTTTTGGTTTTCTTTTGTTCGAGTGGCACAAGTGGCCCACACCCCAAAACCTTAAAATATCCCCAAAAAAATCCAAGTTGGGAATACCCCCCCCCTTTCTAAACTTTCTGATCGTTCTTTTTAAAAAACTTTAATTTTTTAAAACTTTTTTTTATTTTTCTGGGTTTCCCCTTTCAACCCCAAAAAATTTCCATAAAAAAATTTGGGGAATAATGAAGAAAAAAAAAAGACTTTTGGAATTCCCTTTTTTCCTTTTTTCCCTGGACAAGGATGGAAGACTTTCCCCCCTACAATTTTAAACCCAAAATGAACATCTTATGGCTCATCTATGACACTAAGCAGAAAAAAACCTTTTTGTTTTCGTGATTTTTCTTTTTCATTATTTTTGGGTGGTCATTTCAGATTTTTTTAGGATCCCCCTTGACCTTACAAAGTAGGGAAAAGTTTTTACCTGGGCAGAGGGAGTTTTTTGGACTTAAAAAAGGGGGACAATTTAAACTATCCCTTTTGCATAAGACCCAAAGCAATCTTTTTTAAAGGGCCCTTTTTTAAATTCAACTTGCATACATATAAAATTTATACACAAAAATTTTTAAAAAACAATACGAGCTATTACCCAAAATGCCCCTTGACACAGAGAAAAAGCTAATTTTTTTGTAAGTTTTAAACATATATATATATTTTATAATTTTATATATATAAATATAAATATATATATTATAAAATTTAAAATATATTTAAAAATAAACTTTGATGTTGCAGGGATTTTTTTTATCAGAATTATGTTATTGCAACTAGCCATTTTTCAAATGTATTCTAGGTAGACCACTATTGTATATGAGATTATAAAAATACTAAAGTAAATATGATTCACTGTGGCTTACAGCAGCGTGTCTCACTCTTTTTTCCAGTTATTCCAACAAATTTAAAAATTTTAAAGGGAAACCCGAAAAGAAAATTTACAGGGGGTTGCCAAAACCCCAAACTATTTAAGGGATTTTTACTAGTTAAAAACACTCCTGCTCTGGGTTCAAAATTTTGGGTAAATAAAGGGGGGTTCAAAAAAATTTGGGGAAACGGGAACCCAAGGACTCTTTCCTGAAAAATCAAAAAAAATTTTTTAAAACGGGGGGGAAGGATTTTATAATGTCCGGGTTTCTTTTAGATCCGGGAAAAGCTAAATCATTTTTTTTTCCCTGACAGCACGGGCTACTTACGTATAAATTGTTAATGCCGAGTTTTATTCTTTTATAGCTGTTGCTGCTCTCTCCAGGTCTCCTAATAAATGTTTTCTGCAGGACAATTCATCATGTTGCAAGTGATAGCTACAGAGGTATTAACAAACTAACATTTGCTTTGGTGACCTGAACAGTCCCCAATTCAATTGAACCATTAGGGTCCCACTGGACAGCACTGTTGTTTGGGATCAAAATCAATCAAAATCAATCTTTATAGGCTTCCTATAGTTCCCATGAAATGGAAGATTGATTTACAACATTGAAACACAGCAGTTTTAATCTGGCGTTTGGACTGTATAATGTCAAATTAAAAAATCTTTACATAGTGATCTACATTCATTACAGTAATTGAACACCAAATAAATTAATGCATCACTGTGACATACCTGTATCGTCAATAGCACAGCCAACTGCTTCTAGAAATGACCTAATTTATTTATTAAATAAAGATCTCTGCGTACGGTCAATGTGTTCCAAGTGATTGTTAGCTTCAATGTGTCTGGAGTTGGAAGGTCATTCTGCTAATCAAAAATAGCACCATGAACACAAAATGAGAGGCACCAGCTAATTGATAGATTCAATGTCACCGAATATCCTCTGGAGTACAGTTAAGTGCCGAACATTCTGAAAAACTACCAAAACTGTACACTAAGAACTGGATTATTTATATATCTTCTTTTGGAAGAACATCTAGAACAAGACACATATTCTGCCAGCCTCAGTACGTGTGCTTCTCCTACACACATCTGAAGCCTTTCAATTCTACCTCAAAAAAGCAAAGATGTCTTCAGTAGTTGAAGAGCTGAATATTGCAAAATATAGGCATAGTAAGTGGTTTATCTTATTATCATACTTATTGGTTGTTGCTTTCTCTAGCTTGCAATTGCGGGAGGATTAGAATAGTTTGCCAGGTCAAGTAAAGCTGTTGATGTTATTACAGAAGGAAATCTACTGGCTAGTCAGAAGTAATATATTAACATGTATGAAATTTTGTAATAAACACAGATCATAATAATTGAGCACAAGGGTGTAACTAGAAAAGTATGGACCCCATAGAAAAATTTTGGATGCCTCCCCCACCACGAACATACTGGTTCTTGTTAATAGTCATACAGTTACTAAATAATACAAGGATCAAATACCTCACCATACATATCCCCTGCTATACATCATACTGCTACAAAACAAATCCCACTATACCAAGACCAACATTACCAATAATGCTAGTACATAAGGATTATACTGCCAGAACACGACCACAAATTACCACCACATAGTGACTGAATGATACCACTATACTATCACTGAATAAAGATCAAAATACAAAGACCAATATTACCACTATACAATGACCATATAGTAGTATGTACCAGTTGTACTCAGGCTCTGCAGGCTGTATATTATTGCCATATAGTGACCATAGTGTGGTAAATACAAGTGTGCACAGGCTCTGCAGACTGTATATTACCTCCATACACTGACCATATAGTGGTAGATAGCAGTTGTACACAGGCTCTGCAGACTATATATTACCACAATTCAGTGACCATATAGTGGTTGATACCAATGCATACAGGCTCTGCAGACTGTATATTACCTCCATGGAGTGACCAAGTAGTGGTAGATACCATAGTACATAGGCACTGCAGACTGTATATAACCATCATACAGTAAACATTTAGTTTTAAATACCAGTGTACACGACCTGCGACTGTATATTAACTCCCATTTTAGTGGCCAAAATAGTGGTAGTTACCAGTGTACACAGGCTCTGCAGACTGTATATTACCTCCATGCAGTGACCATATAGTGGTAGATAATAATCGCTTTAAAGCAGTGACTCAGCCCTCATTGTGCCAGTTTCCAAATTCATGTGTTCCAAGGAAAAATGACAACTGACATCATATTGATTTCTTCTTCTCTTTATTTAGGTTCACAGATACAGGTTTTTATACAGGTGATTTAGAGGTGTGCTAACATTAAGAAACATCATCATTACTTCATACTTTGATTACAATTAGAAAAACCATCCTTTTATTCATAATACAGTATTATTTGGTTACCTTTTATAAACATACTTTGGTACGTAGGTGGCCTTTTAATTTACCTTTGTTTTGCATTCTTAAATAACTAGTTTACTGTATACCACCTGGTATTCAATTTAGTCATTACTAAGGTATTTAATGAGGTATGAAAAAACATCTTATCTTAATAATTGTTTACTGTTCTTTTGAATACTAAAAGAACCGGCTGTTTACTGAGTGGGGCTTTTATGGTCACCTAACAATTGTTTTGGTTATTAAATACCAAGCCAAGTGTGGGTGTCTTATCAGTCTAGGTGAATTTTATAGTCTTAGGAACACTAGAATTTAAGTAATGAAATAATAAAACAATTTACCTTAGTCGCCATTAATGTCAAGAAAATGTACTACTGGTTGCAATCAGTGACCAACAGAAAAATAGGTAAATTCAGATGAGTAATGAATGTCTCTGACTTCTGTTCAGAAGTTACAAACAATTTCTGTTAAGATCAGTAAACTACTTAAACCATTTAACCTTCTAATCCTTTAACTTTGGCCTAAAGGTATAGTTTCACTAACACCAGTGTACACACACTCTGCAGACATATAAGTGATTACAGTGCAGTTACTCACAGGTGACACACAGGTGAATGACTGGTCAGAGAAAAAAATTACACTGTCCAGGCAGGAGGTCTGGCTATAAGGGGCCATTTACACGGCACAGAGCAAATACCCATCGGATGAAAAGATGAAAACTACTCTGATGAAATTGAAAACTACTCTGATGAAAACTACTCTGTCTTTGAAATTAAGCACAATCAGGACAGTCATATATCTAGTTATAATGGTTATTTACCTTTGCCTACATGTTTAAAACTAATCAATGAGTTTGGAGTACTCCTTCAACTCCTTAGCCCACCATGACATTTTATTATGTCATGGTGATACTAAGGGAGTATGGAGCGGGCTCACACGCTATACCCTCATTCAGGTCCAAAGGTAGAAAAACTGGTTGCAGAAAATTTAAAAAATAGAGAATGTTTTTATTTTTTCTAAAGTACTAAAACATAATGAAAAATCTACAAATTTGACCAGAAGCCCATGGAGATAGACGCTTAGCTGAGGAGCTACCACCGCAACGCACCTTCCACGGGGGAGAATCCACGCCATCCAGGCACCAAAGCGATGGCGAAACAGCTTCACAGAAGGCTACCTGCTCTCCGCTTCACACATCCGGTCGCAGTATAGGGATTGCGAGTATTTTTCTAGCACTGCAGAACCCACAGCCGGACCCCTGACCCTGACACCGAGCAGGCACCATCTCCTCTTCAAGTGGCCCGGAAGTGCCGCCACCATCACCTAACGGAGCGCAGCCGTGCTACTACATGGAGAGCCCTCTGCAGGACTCAAAGCCTTCTAACACAGTGCAATAACGACCCATCGGCTGGAGAACGACCCCACTCCGACATTCCTGCTGAGAGACCGCACCTCCCAACTCTCACAACGTGCTCATAGTCATGACCCTGCCTGGGCCGGGCCTCCGCAACCACTAGCTGAGCCAGACCCTGGTTTAACTCCTGCAGCAACGGAGAGCTCACCCTTCCTCCCACAGTGGTCTCACTCAGTCTCTCAGCAAGCCCTGTTTAACCCCTACAGCACCGGAGAGCTCACCCTGCCTCCCACATGTCTCAGTCCACAGCAGCCTGTTAACCCCTGCAGCTCCGGAGAGCTCACCCTGCCTCCATAGTGTCCTCATCTCTCCCCTGACCACCTGCTACAGACAACAACGGAGCAGCCCTGTTAACCCCTGCAGCACCGGAGACTCACACTAAACCGCCTCACGGCCTCTCAGGTCTCTCCCTGACCAACCTGGGTCTATATACCTACCCTGCCAACCCCCTGTTAAGCACCATGAGTCACCTAGGGGACCTACCTCAGCCAAAATCCAGAAGAATTGACAAGCTCACAAGCCTTGGCGTCCCTAATAAATATGCCTCCCAAGGCCCAGAGCAAACACAGGCCCCAAAGAAGGCACTGGCCACTCCTGTCCCCAAAGCTCCAGCCTGGACATATTTCAAGAAACACACAAGATGCGGGCCACTGATGCAGAGATGCAGAGCCACCTGACTGCACAGGAGCCCTCTTCTCCTCAGACGGCGAGCCCGCTCCCCTCACCAGTAGACCCTGTTGACACAACGACGACTGGCGCACTAACTTGACACATATCCCTCAAGGGCTGATTTCACGCGCCTAGTGGCAGAAGTTTAAGGAAACTTGTAGAATCAGAAATTGCGCAAATGCGCCAAGACCTCACTCAAGTGGCTGAAAGGGTCGACACCTTAGAAACAGCACATGACGATACCCATCGTTATCCCTCCCACCTGGAGCAATGTGTGACCTCCCACGCTCACCTGCTTCGAGACACCCAGAAACACCTGGAAGACTTAGACAACAGGGGACGCCGCAACAACATACGGGTGCGAGGGGTGCCGGAACCAGAAGGAGAGGAGAACCTTCAAGTCGTCCTTGAAGCCATCGTTAATAACCTCCTGGGACTTCCGCTGTCTTCACCCATAAAGTTTGACCGTCTGCATAGAGCGCTGCGTCCCCAAAATCAGCGTCTCAGCAACCAAGGGACATAATCTGCTGTGTGCATGATTTTACTGTGAAAGATAGGATCATGGCGCAATCGAGGAAGCAAAAGCATATTGACTTTGCAGGACCACAGTCCCCAGCTCTACCCAGACTGTCCTGGATCACGATGCAAAGAAACCGACATCTTCGCCCAATGCTTGTCCTTCTAAAGAACCAGGGCTTTGCCTATAGTGGGGGGTACCCATTGCCCTCTTTGCCTCCAAGAATGCAAAATCCGCAAATCACAGGGGGACGATATGAGGACTTTGCAATCTTTCTGCTCAGTTTCGAATATTATGCCTCCGTGATATAATGATTGGACATTGCGTCCCCCAAAAATCTCCGCCCCCAATCGGAGCCAAGCACGAACAAGAGGAGACGTCGCCAGCCTAGAGATCTTTGGGCGGTGACCTCCCTGCCCTCGCCTCCACTCCCCCAACTTGAGGACTCCGGGGGGGGACCCCACCCCCCTGACTGGAATGCTTTAACCTCCGCCGCCGGCGGTGATTTAATGACTGACCTCAGAAAGACGGACTGGCACACACCTGTCTCCCTCACCCTTTCTCTATCTATTCCTCCCTCCCCACCCCACTTTCCCCCCCCCACCCCTTCCCCCCCCCCCTCTCTCTTTCCGTCCTTCCCCCCCCACCCACTAACCCCACCTGCCAGGTCTGTCATCTAGGGTTGGGTGCACAAACGTCCTTTTCTATTATTGGCCAGGTACTCTCAGCTAAATTTGTCTTATTTCTCCCCCAATCCAACACTTTGGGTCCAAACTCTATAGACCTCCACTACCTGTTGTCGACCTGTAGCTAAGGTAGCGCTTCTGTGTACCCCAGGTAGCGTCCACAAGTTTCTCCCCTACCTAACTGGTCCAGGTATTTGAATCCAGGAATTACTCCTGAGCTTTTCCCCCCAACCCAACCCCGTTGATCAGAGGGCCGTAGTTCCACCTCCATTCCTTACCCGATTTTGAGGAGGGGAATTTTTTGGTGGCACTTTTCTTTTGCCCTCTCTAAGGCGACTTAGGCCTTAGTAACTATCTAACAAATATCAGTGGCACACTAAAGACTAAATAAAACCTCAAGGTATATGAAAAACCTGGGACTCTTAGTTTACAGTATTTGATCAAAGATTGTAATTAAGCTCACCTCCCAAAACTCAAGGGGAATCCCAGAGCAGGTGAGCTCCCTACAACTAAATATACTTCCAGCACTAGGCGTCAATCCGACTGCAAATTTCAGGGATGGTAGGAACCACCATCGGGGTCATCCTGCACTGTTTATAAAGAGGCAGCTGTGTGCAGCAAGCCAAGAGATTACCAATCTCAAATGAACTACAAAACAACTGAACTGTGCACATCTAAAAAATATTCTTAAAAAGCGTAAGCATAGGTGCACACTAAAAGGCCAATAGCATATATTCAAACAAATATCAGTGGCACAACAAAGACAAATAAAACTCAAGGTAAATGAAAAACCTGGGACTCTAGTTTACATTATTTGATCAAAGATTTGTATTAAGCTCACCTCCCAAAACGTCAAGGGATCCCAGAGCAGGTTAGTCCCGACACTAAATATAACTTCCTCACTAGGCGTCAATCCAGACTGCCATTTCAGGGGAATGGTAGGAACCAACCAACTGGGTCATCCTGCACTGGTTATAAAGAGTCAGCTGTGTGCAGCATGCCATGAGATTACCATCTCAAAATGAAACTACAAAACATACTAAGCTGTGGCCCATCTAAAATAGATTCTGAAAAACGTAAAGCCATAAGGTGCACACTAAAAAGGCAAAAGCATATATCTAACAATAAATCAGTGGCACACTAAAGACTAAATAAAACCTCAAGGATATATGATAAACCTGGGACTACTTAGTTTACAGTATTTGATCCAAAAATTGTATAAGCTCAACCTCCCAAAACGTCAAGGGGATCCAGAGCAGGTGGAGTCCCTACACTAAATATACTTCCTCACTAGGCTCAATCCAGACTGCAATTTCAGGAATGGTAGGAACCACCAACTGGGGTCATTCCTGCACTGGTTATAAAGAGGCATGCTGTGTGGCAGCAAGCCAATGAGATTAACCAATCTCAAATGAACTACCAAAACATACTGGAAGCTGTGCACATCTAAAATATATTCTGAAAACGTTAAGCATAGGTGCACACTAAAACAGTACCCCCCCGCACTACATATATCTAACAAATATCAGTGGCAACTAAAGACTAAAGTAAAAACCTCACAGGTAAATTGAAAAACTGGGACACTTAGTTTACAGTAATTTGATCAAAATTGTATTAAGCCACTCCCAAAAACGTCAAGGGGAACCCAGAGCAGGAGAGTCCCTACACTAAATATACTTCCTCACTAGGCGTCAATCGCCTTCAATTTCAGGGAATGGTAGGAACCACCAAACTGGGTCATCCTGCACTGGTTATAAAGAGGCAGCTGTGTGCAGCAGCCAATGAGATTACAACTCAAATGAACACAAAACATACTGAAGCTGTTGTCAACATCCAAATAGAATTCTGAAAAACTAAGCATAGGTGCCCACTAAAAAGGCAAAAGCATATATCTAACAAAAATATCAGTGGCACACAAAGACAAAATTAAAAACCTCTGTATACTGAAAAACCTGGACCTTAGTTTACAGTATTTGATCAAAGATTGAATTAAGCTCCACCTCCCAAAACGTCAAGGTGATCCCAGAGCTAGGTGAGTCCCTACACTAAATATACTTCCTAACTTAGGCGTCAATCCAGACTGCAATTTCAGTGAATGTGGAACCACTCAACTGGGTCATCCTGCACTGGTTATAAAGAGGCAGCTGTGTGCAGCAATCCAATTGAGATTACAATCTCAAATGAACTACAAAACAACTGAAGCATGTGCACTTCTAAATATATTCCTGAAAAACTTAAGGCATGAGGTGCACACTAAAAAGGCAATAGCAATATATCTAACAAATAATCAGTGGTCAACACTAAAGACTAATAAAACCCACAAGGTATATGAAAAACCTGAGGACCTTAGTATACAGTATTTGATCAAAGATTGTATAAGCTCACCTCCCAAACCGGCAAGGGGATCCCAGAGCAGGTGAGTCCCTACACTAAATATACTTCCTAACTAGGCAGTCAAACACAGACTGCAATATTCCAGGGAAGGTATGACCCCACCAACTGGGTCCATCCTGCAACTGGTTATAAAGAGGCAGCTTGGAGCAGCAAGCCAATGAGATTAACCAATCTCTAATGAACAACAAAACATACTAACTTGCACATCAAAAATATATTACTGAAAAACGTAAGCTAGGTGCACACTAAAAAGGCAATAGCATATATATCTAAACAAATATCAGTTGCACACTAAAGACTAAATAAAACCTCAAGGTATATTGAAAAACCCTGGGACTTCTTAGTTTACAGTATTTGATCCAAGATTTGTAATTAAGCTCACCTCCCAAAACGTCAAGGGGATCCCAGAGCAGTTGAGTCCCCTACACTAAAATATACTTCCTCACTAGGCGTCAATCCAGACTGCAATTTCAGGAATGGTAGGAATCCACCAACGGGGTCATCCCTGCACTGGTTATAAAGATGCAGCTGTGTGCTGCAGCCAATGAGATAAAAAAAAAAAAAAAAAAAAACCAATCATCAAATGAACTACAAAACATACTGAAGCTGTATGCACATCTAAAATATATTCTGTAAAACGTAAGCATAGTGTTGCACACTAAAAAGGCAATAGCATAAACTACAATATCAGTGGCAACACTAAGACTAAATAAAAACCTCAAGGTATATGAAAACCTGGGACTCTTAAGTTTTTACAGTATTTGATCAAAGATTGTAATTATAAGCTCACCTCCCAAAACGTCAAGGGATCCCAGAGCAGGTGATTTCCCCTACACTAATATACTTCCTCATAGGCGTCAATCCAGACTGCAATTTCAGGGAATGGTAGGAACGAACCAACTGGGTCAACCCTGCACTGGTTATAAAGAGGCAGCTGTGTTCAGCAAGCCCAATGAGATTACCAATCTCAAATGGAACTACAAAAACATACTGAAGCTTGTTTTTATTTAGTCATTAGTGTGCCACTGATATTTTGTTAGATATTATGCTAATTGCCTTTTTAGTGTGCACCTATGCTTACGTTTTCAGAATATATTTTTAGAAGTGCACAGCTTCAGTTAAGTTTTGTAGTTCATTTGAGATTGGTAATCTCATTGGTCTTGCTGCACACAGCTGCCTCTTTATAACCATGCAGGATGACCCATTTAGTGGTTCCTACCATTCCCTGAATTGCAGTCTTGATTGACGCCTAGTGAGGAGTATATTTAGTGTAGGGACTCACCTGCTCTGGGATCCACTTGACGTTTGGGAGGTGAGCTTTAATACAATCTTGATCAAATATGTAAACTAAGAGTCCCAGTTTTTTCATATACTGAGGTTTTATTTAGTCTTTAGTGTGCCACTGAATGTTTTAGATTATGCTATTGCCTTTTTAGTGTGCACCTATGCTTACGTTTTTCAGAATATATTTTAGATTTGCACAGATTCAGTATGTTTAATGTAGTTCATTTGAGATTGGTAAACTCATTTGGCTTGCTGCACACAGCTGCCTCTTTATAACCAGAGCAGGCGACCCAGTTGGTGTTCTACCATTCCCTGAAATTGCAGACTGGAATTGACGCCTAAGTGAGGAGTATATTTAGTGTAGGGACTCACCTGCTCTGGGATCCCCTTGACGTTTTGGGAGGTGAGCTTAATACAATCCTTTTATCAAATCTGTAAACTAAGAGTCCCAGTTTTTCATATACCTTGAGGTTTTATTTAGTCTTTACTGTGCCACTGATATTTGTTTAGATATATGCTATTGCCTTTTTAGTGTGCAGCCTATGCTTACGTTTTTCAGAATATAGTTTTAGATGTGCACAGCTTCAGTATGTTTTTTTAGGCCTTATTAACAGCCTCACTTGGGCGGATTTTCCATGTCTTTTAATTGTTTTGTGCGTTTCAATGTCTGCGTCCTGTCTTTTCCCCTCCCTCATGTCCTGTCTGTGAGAGGACTACACGCTTCCTGGTCGACTCCACTGGTCGTCGATTTACTGCTGACCGGGGTAAGGGGGACATCTGCTCTCCCCCCACTCTGATCACAATGGCTGAAAAAATTTTTCATTGAAGGGTCGGGGATTAATTTCTAATTTTAAAAGGGAAGACTACTTTGACTGATCTTAACCCTTTCAAAAGCACAAAAAATTTTTTTTTAACAAGAAACCCTTTTTAAAAATGAAAGAAATTTTAAATTTTTGCGAAACACTTGAAATCCGAGAGCCTTTCAGGCCCCACATGCAGGAAAAAAAAGGCGGTACTGCTTTTTTGTTTTTCTGTCAATGTCCTTTCCAAGTTCGGGATTCAGTCTTGGACCCCCATGGTCGTTTTAAAAATTTTAAAAGGGCCTAATTGGGGGACCATTTGACGCTCTTTAACTTTTTATGGCCCCCAAAACCCCCTCGCGGGTTAGTTTTTTTCCCCCAAAATTTTGAACAAAGGGGGGGGGGGGGGGGGGGGCCAAATTTTTCTCTCGGGGTCCACTTCTTGTTGGGAAAACTTCAATATTTTATTCTCGTAGATAAGGGAAAAAGTTTTGCTGCGGGGCAGAGCTCTCCCAACCCATCCTTATGCCTTTAGCAAGGGATTTTCCCGGGCATGCATACGGAAGTTCGATAAAAAAATGACCTGGGGGCCCCAATACACATCCAACAAAGCGGACATACATTTTTCTTTTCCCCCCCAAGGGCCACACTCGCGTCTCAAATTACTTCTTCGGGAACATACCTGAAATTGCGTGGGCTAGTAGGGTTAAAAAATTTCCCCCCAAAACCGGGTCGCCCTTTGTTTTCCCGGTTTGCACTCTTTTTAAATCTAGGGAAATTTTGCCCAAAAAAATGCCACGGGCCGTCTCAATGAATCCCTTTGAACACCCCCCACAAAAAAAATTGCGGCGGGCCATTAAAATTAATTTCCCAAAATGAACACGGTCGGCCTCCCCCGGGCAACATTTTGGGGGCACACAAAGCGGGGGATCCGAAAAAACTGTATCCCCTTTGGGCCCTCAAATTAAAAAAAAAACGAAACCCCTTAAAATTTCTCCATCAAACCGTTTTAAAAACCCTCTCGAGGCCTCTCTGGCAGTTTGCTCCGACCCACAATTCAAAGGGGGTTGTAAACTCCGAGCTAAAGATGGGGAGCCCTGGAAGAAACCCCAAAACCGAAAAACTTTTGGGTATAGCAACAAAGAAAACTTTTTATCCTTGCTAATAAGGCACATACCATGCTCCTAAATGCCCGAAAAGGGGGCCCCTCAACAAAGAACCCATACCCTTGGGGAATATTTCTAAAAAGATCGTCTACGACCCGAAGGAATTGCCCAGATTTCCACTCTTTACTATCCCAAGGCTTTTCCCAAACCCCCCCGGACCCCTCTAAAAAATTTGCTTTCACATACTCCAACCCCTGAAATGAATTTTTACATCCTGCAACCCCCCTCCCTAACCGTGACAGACCGAAACTCTCTAAACCCGCCCCGATCACAAAAAGGGGAAATTTGGGAAAAAACCCTCAAGAATTTTTACCCCCCAAAAAATCCCCAGGTCCAAAACAAATTTCCGAACCAATATTTCCAACCCCCCCCCCAAATTAAAAGATTATTTTGGGGGAAATATTTAATTCATTCCTGAAAAGGTGACCAGTTTCCCCCCCCATTGGCTTCACCCCTTCCCTTAACCCTTTTATCCCCAAGCCAACAGAGACCTCTAATTTTTTCAACTAAGGGCCCTATCCCCCCTTCAAAATACTGACATAAAATTTTCCCCCCAAAAATTTTTGGCCAATCGCCCTTTTCAACTGTTGCCGGGGAAAAAATTAAAACAAAGACCAGGGGGGTTTTTGTTACAGGGGGAAGGGGCTAAATAACACTAGGCGGAAAAATGCCCAAAACGAGATACGCTTTAGGGGCGGGAGCCGGCTTTACTGCTCATTTTGGACGGGGAAAAAGGCTTCAAATTCCGCCTAAATTGGAATTTATGTCCGAAGTACGAAGGTATTGGGTTTTTGGGGCCCTTTTAATGCAACTCGGGATGCTGAACCCGCCCCCTGCAGCTATTCACTCCCCCCAACGCCGATTCCCCCCGATCAAGCTTAAAAATGGCACGAGAAGGGCTTTTCCCTTTTTCCCCCCGATAATTTTGCCCCTTTTTAAATCGAACCATTGGGCTGGGGCCCATCCCGAAAATTAAACCCCCAAATTTATCCCCTTTTTTATCCAACCCGTGACAGAGACTTAAAATACCCCTTATACCGGACGACTATTTCCTGACTCAAAACCAACTTACATCCCACTACCCCCAAAATTTGAAAATAAACTTTTTGCCCCCATTTTCCCTTCCCCTCGGGCTACAAATTGAACTCGTCTAAAAACAAGGCTTTACCCTTAAACATCCCTACCCTCAATTGGATCTGTCCCAATCGAACTTTTGTTTTAATTGGAAACAGAGACCCTTTAAAATACCGGGGGATAAATTTGCCCCCAACATACGCCATGCTGTTCTCACATAACTACCCTGACAAATTTTTGGAGGTGCACCGTTTACTGAGTAAATGGCATCTACAATTTCAATCCAAAAGGGAGAATAGCAGCGATTAAAATGACCCGCTCTCCAAAGCTGATGTAACCCCCGTTTTTAGACTTTTCCTGTGCCGATCCCCACTCCGGGGCTTTAAAACTCATGCAGGGCCCCCTTTTAAAGCTTTCGTTTTGGGCCCGGGGGGAAAAACCGTAAAACCCAAAATCATCCTCTGGCCCCCCAAAAAATCGAGGGGGCTCCTGTAAACCCGACATAAAAAAAATAAAACGGGCAGCGCAGTTTCGCCCAATCCCTGCTTGGTCATCGTTATAAAATGTTAACTCCAGATGGGCAGATTTGGGGGACGTTGTGGGGTTTGCCCCGATCCATCCTAAAAATCGCTCCTTGGCCCACAACCGGGACAAACCCAAATTTTAAGCCATTGCTGGCCCAAGGCCCCGACGTGGGAAAGGGGTGGAAAAAAACTTGTCATAAAAAATTTTTAAACCTCACTTCGCAATACTCCCTAGACATCTTTTTTTTTCCCAAACCCCTGATTTTCCCCATAGCCTGAACATCTCCACATAAAAACCCGGGGTTTGATAGTCAACATTTTAAGCTGGGGGATAAATTTTGGGCACAGGCCGAGAGACCCCGCTTTTGAAACTCACGGGGGGAAGTTTAAGCACCACCCCGCACTAAATACTCCATCTCAGATTACCCTTTCTTACACAGATCTCTGTCCCCAAGTTTTGTAAAACGATCCCCACCACTTTGAGAAAAAATGCCAACAAATTTTTTTCCACACGGGCTGATTTTATCAAAAATATCAAATTTTTGGGGGACCCCCCAAACCCTGCCCCCAAAACCCCCCCCACCTTACATTTAAAAATGGGAAAACAATTTTAGGGACGGGCCCCTCCTTTTTAAAACACCAAACAAAAAAATTTTGGGCCCCGGCGGCCCGGGCTTTTTTCTTGTTTCTCCTACAAAAAAAAAACCAATACAAACTGCTGGGTTTCACTGGGACCTATATCCCGTAACCCTTTCACACTTTTTACCCAGTGTCCCCTTACTTAAGTTGGAGGGGAAAGGGGGACGCAAATTTTTTGGGCCCCTATTTTTTTTGGGTTTCCCTAAAATAAAAAACCCCTTTTTGGGGAACAAGGGCCCAAACTTTTATCCAATGTTTGGGGAAACACCAATTCCCCGGCCCCTGAGGTCACCTACTAAACATCTTTTCCCCGATGGTTTTGCGACGTCCCCAAAACCCCGCCATTTTCGCATCTTTTTACGGCAACCAAAAGTCCCCAAAGCAAGCGTGGGAAAGGGCAAAAAGCCCCCCCCTCAAAGGACCAAATTTTTATCAGCCGATGAAAGACAAACGGGGGAAAAAATACCTCACGGGGCCCATTAGAAAGACAGGAAAGATTAAAATTTAAATTTTCTTTAAACCGTGGGGCACTATTAATCTCCACTGGCCCCCCATTTGGGAGCATAGTAAAAATTTGGGGGTGTCCAGGCATCTCTTTCTCCAAACTCTCTACCCCCAACATCCCCCAAATAGGGAAATTTCCCCCTTTTATCGGGACTTTTTGTGTAAAAGTCTCAATGTTTTTTCTTGATGTTTTTTTAAACCCCTTATAACCGGGCACTTGTTTTAAAAATTTTGAAACGCCGGTTTTTATTGACACCAAGATATGGGACCCCTTCTCCACAGCTAATCTAAAGGCATTTGTTCTGTCTATAGGAAATTAAAAAACCCCCCCCCCTAAATCTTTTATGCATTACCGCAAAAGCAGAGACATCCATCTAGGGACATGGTATTTTCATCTTTTTGTTTTCATACCCTTTTTTTCCACTCTAGGATAAACACTATAACTAATGCAAAGATTATTTAGAGAAAAGAAAAGGATTAACAGTAAAAACCTGGGCCCAGAGCCCGGGAATTTTCTTTTTGGCTTTTCATGGCCTTTGAACACCGGGAAGGGGATACCCAAAATTTTCTACTTCCCTCCCCAAAATTTTTAAAAAAAAAAAAAAAAAAGCCCTTTATTTAAAAAAAGGAAACCCAGAAATCCTATCCTTGGTTTTCGGGAACGAAGGGGGGCTTGACATTGGCCCTCCCGGTTTCTGGGGCGGAGAGGCAAACCCCAGGCCTATGAAACGAAATCGGGGTGACTCCCCCCTTCCCCGTACAGTTATTGCTTCTCCCCCCCCCCCCCCTTTTCCTATTTCCTGGGCCCCCCTTGTCCCCCTTTTTTTTGTATGCTCGTACAGAACCTTCTGGGCACATCGGATCATGATATCTATTAAACCTCCGTTTTGGGTTTTTTAAAGGGGAAAACATATTCTTGTGTTTCCAAAACTGGAAAGTACCGTTTTTTTCTTTTTGCACCATGCTATATTTTACCAACCATCACATTTTATTCGATTGTTTTTAAAACCCCTCTTGAAAGTTTATACTGGGCCATTCAATTTTTCTTTAAAAAACCCTTTAATAAAAATTAAAAATTAAAAAAAAAAAAAGTAATGGGAAAAAATTTTTAAATTTAAATTGCCCCAATTTAAGTATAAATTTTATAAAGGAATTTACATAGAATTAATTTACGAAGCCTTATAAGGGTTTGGCCCCAAAAAAAGGGGGTGGGGTTTTTTTAAACATATATTGTGACAATTTAAATGTATCAATATCTTGAAAAAGCCCCTACGTTTCCTTTTTAGCCGAAACGTTGCACTTTTTACACTTTATTTTAAAATTAAAAACAAATCTATGCCCGACTCCTTTGGTTTTTTCTCTATGGATTTATCATTTTAGGGTTTGGGCTGCCTCACAAAAGGACGGGGGGGGGGGGGGTTTGCCCTTTTTTTTTTGTTCTTTAATGAAAAAGGAAATTCAGTGCTGACCCCCATTTGTGACTTACAGTTTTACAGGGGGGAAATTAATTTCCCCCGAAAACAAAATTTGCAACATCATTTTTTATTACCAAGGTACATAAGGTTTTTTGCATTTGGAATTAGTTTTGGTGGGCAAACACTGAGAAAACTGCACCATCAAAACCAAAAACAGTAAAGGAGTAAAAATTAAAAATTTCATGAGGGCTTCTGTCATTTTCCCCGTATTTATGCATCCCGTTTTTTTAAAGAAGGAAAAGCTGAGAAGAAACAGGGATATTATATTGAAAAATCAACAATTTTTTGTTAAAAACAAAAGCTGCGCACATTTTACAAAAGAATACTCCCACAAGAAACTTCAGAAATTGCATCCACTACAAAAAACCAAACAAAAAATTTATCCTTGCAAGTTTGGGGTTTTTTTTTTTTGTTATTTGAAAATTTTTTAAAATTTCTTTCTGTGACATAAATTAATGCTTTAAAGCATTTGTCCCACCCCCAAAAAATTTTCCCCCTATTCCCCAGTATAGGAATAAAAAGGTTTGAGAACTTTGGGGGTTTCCCCACTGACCCCCCACCAATTGCTAAAAAAAAAAGGGGGGGCCTTGAATTTCCCGTCCTTCCTCAAATGCTTTTTGCAAATCGGAAAAAGCTTTTTTAATAAAGGGGTTTTACCCCCAAAGTAAAAATTTATATTTAAAGCTTAAAAATTTAAAAAATAAACATTTTTACTATTCCTCAATAATTTAAAAAAATGAAACCCTTTTTTTTTTACTGCTAATTTTGGGAATCATAGGGACAGCTCATTCCAGGGGATACAACCAAAATGAAGAGAGCCTTCCAAATCCGGGGAGCACTACTTAAAAAATCACCTTCCCCTTTCAGGCAAACTACTGTCAACTTTTCCCCCGCTTGTAATCGCACACCCTTGCGGGGCGATTGTTTTAATCCAAGGGGCCGGGCATTTTACTCCCGTCCTTTGCACTCCTTTTGAAATTTAAAAAACGAACAGGGCAAATAAATTAAAAAAGATGTCATTGAGAAAAAAAAAACAAGTTTGGTTTTTCCGAAAGGGGTTTAAACCAAAGGGGCCTATGCTAAAGGCCCGAAGGGGCTAACCAAAATCAAAGTAGGTACTCACACCTTTACATAAACAGACCTGTATTGACAGTTCAAACAAATCCCTACACACCCCCCCTTTTTTAAAAACACTGAAAGCCCGAAGGGAGAACAAAGCAGGCATGAAAACCTTCATTGGGAAAAACCCTTTAGGGGATGACCACACGGTAAGATAAAATACCAGTTTAAATCAAAAATTTTGAATCCGACCATTTTTTTTATCATTTTTTGGGCTCTTTTTTTTTTGGTTTTTGCATTCCCATGCCCAAAAAATTGGGAAAATAAAATTTTCCCCCCCTAAAGCTGGGAGAAGAAATAAAAATATTCCTAAGTTTTTTGAAAAAAGGCAAAAATTTTAAAAACAAAACCCTCAGAAAAATCCCCCGCTGTTCCCAAATTTTTTTTTTGAAGTCCCGGGGGGTGGTTTTAAAAAGTTGGTTTCAGACAATTTTTAAAAACCAAAAACCGACTGGAAATCTGAAGGCAAAACCATGCCGTTTAGATGGGCCCATAAACTGTTGGGCAAGCATGACACTGCTGCTCTGTTAAAAAACCCCATGGGGCCATAAAGAAAATCTGAGTATAGCGCCAGCTCCTTAAATATAAACTTATAGTCCCTTTTTCCGGAAACACTGAAAAAGTTTTTGGCCACTTTTTTTGCAACACTCTACTCTGGCTCATGCACAGTGAGGAACAACAGGAACTCAGGATCCCCCCTTTGCGATCGATTTGGGAACCCCAAACGACCAATATTTTTCACTTATCCTGTAAAAAGGGAAATGTCAAAGGTGGAAAAAAAGTTTTTAATAGGCATGAATTTTCAAAAGATAACTGGAACTCAAAAGGAAAAATATAAAAACAAACATCCTTTTCTTTAGTGGCAATTTTTTCCAAAATTGTTGGGCCTTTTTGAAAAAGCAGGGGTTCCCCCAGGGAACTTTTCAGGCAGTTTGGGACAATTTTTTCTCCCATGAAAATTCTGTTTTTTTTTTTTAAAAAAAAGCAAAAACATGACATTTTGCACATTTTGTGATTTTTTAAAAGGAAAACCCTTTTAAAACATAAAATTTCTGGGAACAAACACAGGGAAAAAAGGGAAAAAAAAAGCCCCCTAAAAAAAACTGTACTAAAATTCCTTTTATTTTTTAAAATGCTACAGAAAATGCATGAAAAAAAAAAACACATGCCCGGGTTTTTAGGGAATTTTTTTAAAAAAAAAAAAAAACCCCTTTGGGAAAAATGTGAAAGAAGGGGCCTAAAGAAAATCTCATACATCCCTAAGAGCCCCAAAAATTTCCTTTTGGGGTGGTCCCTAAACATATGGGTTTTTCCCCTAGAAAGAAAGTCAAACACCATTGTAAACCTGTATATACCCATTTTAAAAGGTAAAATAAGAAGTCATCACTGATTAACCGATAGCCTCGCATAAGAACCTTGCCACAAAAAAAATTTTTTTTTTTCAGCTAGAAAAAGCTTTTCAAGGGTTTTGGGAAAATCTGATTTTTAATGTTTAAACAATTTCCATGGGTTTCTGGGGTTTAAAAAAGTACAAAGCAGGTTAGGAAATTCAATGCATCTAAAGTTTGAACACCTTTGTGCAAAATTTTTAAACCCTGGTGCATTTCCCCAAACGACATCTTGTTTTCGCTGTGTTAAAAAAATACTTTATGGGTCGGGGTGTCATAAATTACCCCTTTGCAGATCCCTTTGTTTTTTTTTGAGGGGGAACCCCGTGTTATACCCGGGGTTTTAGTATGTTGGTTATATGTAACCCGTGGTCAAGTAAATAAAGGCTTGTTCAGTGTTATTTAAAAGTACATTCTTTTTTATTACCAATTTAAAAAAGTAAAACAGCAGAGTCCTGGGACCCTTTTCCCCAAAAAAATTTTCCCGGGGCATCTTATCCCTTTTAAAAATCTATTTGTGCTGGGTTTTTCTGTTAATTCAACTAAGGTTTAAATTTCTGAATTTTGGGCAGATGGGGGTTACCATAACATTTGCCACTCAAAAGGGTGCTTCCCCACGGGACAGGACCCAAAAACCGGCCAGTTTTTTCCGGGGCGGGATTTGTCCTGTTTTGGGGGCCGCCCCCACGGGCCCCGGGGAGGGGGGGGGCGGCTTTTTCTCCGCGGTTTTCCCGGAGAAGACCCTCCCCCCTGAAATTTTAGGGTTCAATTCTGTCCCCGGGAAAACCCGGGCGGGAAAATGAAAAGCCAATGTTTTTTTTAGGGGGGGACCGTGGGTGGCAAAACCCCGGGGGGAAAAAAACCCGTGCAAGGGACGCTGCACGGTTTTCCCAAAGCACAATTTGCAAATTTTTGGCAAT
Organism: Phyllomedusa bahiana; assembly: GCA_025379985.1. Lineage (NCBI taxonomy): Eukaryota > Metazoa > Chordata > Amphibia > Anura > Hylidae > Phyllomedusa > Phyllomedusa bahiana. Next base: position 285 of record JAODAL010006306.1, on the reverse strand, counting down.
TTTTTTAAGCCCGGGCTGAAAAAAAACCCCAAACCGGCTGAAAAACCATCCGAAAACCCGCCGTGGGGCATGCCCTAACTCTACCAGCACGATTGGGAAAATGTCCCAAAACCCCCCTATTTTTAAAACCCATCTGACATTGAATTTACTAGGGAGGAAAAACAGGGGGAAATACAAAAACCTAGAAAATTTTAAGGGGAAAGGTTTTTCCCCGTTTTTTTTCATAAAAAAATACTCCCCATTTACTAAACAACATTCAAAAATGGAAAACAGGTTCTCGTTTTA
>JAODAL010006305.1:0-134704 GCA_025379985.1 Phyllomedusa bahiana | reverse complement strand
TTTCTTTTACTCTTTAATTTGAGTTTGGTTTGCCCTTTCTCTCAGTTTTCCCTCATCCAGTAAAGAACTAACGTTGTATCCTCAAGTCCTGGTTGTAAACCCCAAATTGTTGGCATTAATTTTTGTTTTTGATTTTAAAAAATTTTGCCATTTGAGCTTAAAGCAAATAAATGGGGGTCTTTGATCCATGTGAAGTCACTGAACTTGGGTATTTTAAAACGTTAGGCCTTCTTTTAAAGATCTTAATTCTCTGTATTCAATTCCCCTTTCTGTAAATTAATTTTTGATGATGATCTGGTATTAACGCTTTGGGATGTTCAGGGAAAAGGGGGCCCCCTCCCCCCCTCAAAAAAAGGGGGGGAGTTTGGATTTGCCAGAGGTGAGGAAGCTAAAAATCCTATTACCCCCCTTCCTTAATTTGTGTGGGCCCCCATTTTTTAAAATTATTCCTTCGATCACCCCTAGGGGTTTATAGCGTTGCGAATTGTGTCTGAAAAATTCTGCGTCTGATGACACCACTTCTGTTGGGGGATAGCGGTTTTGTTTTCAAAAGTTAAATGTTTCCCCTTCTTTAATTTCCCTGAAGGTCCTCAGATTTTGTTTGCTTTTTTTCTCCCTTTAGACCTTTTTTGATATTTTTTAGGGAAGTTTGTAAGCCTGTTCTTTAATAAAATTTCAGGATCTTTTTTGAATTTTTTTGCTCCCCTGTTTATGAGGTTGTTTAAGGTTGTGGGAAGTGTTTTAATGTTTTATTTTCTTCTTAAAAAAAATTTTTCTTTAAAACCCCCGAACTATCTAAAATTTTCTTCTCCATCGGCTAAGGGGTTGTTGACTGGACCAAAATGGCGGGGTTTTACATATATTCTGAGCCACTGAGCATTCAAAGTCCCGCGGGGGCATCACAAATACGGGCGCATATAGCTAATTATACATTTCTTTATCAAAATTTAAAAGGTTGTAAATTGTTGTATATAGGTTAGAATATTGATTCACAGCAAGTGGTTTTTTTTATCCCCTGATGAACCCTAAAAAAAGGGAGAAAAGCGTGGGGATAGCTGGGGAACAGGTTTAGATGTACAAAAACAAAAAATTGTCTGTCATTTAAGGGGGCCCGCCCTTTTTTCGGGGGATTACCCCGCTACAATTATACGCACAAAAGGGTATTTGTTGGTAATGTATAGGGGTTTGGTCAGTTTTTAGGGTATATCAGGAAAATTAGTTTTAAAGGGATTATAATTTTGCAGTGATACTTTATAATTCTCTGTCGGTATGAAATTTTAGTTTAAAGAATCACTGTGAGGGCAAGGCAGCGCAGCTTATCAATTAAGGGGTGTTCCTCAGGGTGCTTTTTCGTTAAAGATCTTGCAAAAACAAGTCACTTTGCCCAAATTTTCCATTAACTGCCCACCTGTTCTCGTACCCCCCTTGTAGGGTGCCCCGCAACTCCGGTCACTTTAGCTAAGACCCCTTTGTTCTTTGATAGGCCCGCCCGCATGGTTGTTAGCACGACCCGGTATCTTTAGCAGTCATCACGCAGACCATAGAAGCCAGAAACCAGTAAACCGGGGCCCCGAATTTAAACGAAACTGAGAAAAACGGACTGAGGAAAAATAAAAACGAGTAAAGGACAACCCCTTTAATGGAGGCTGAATCCCCCCATCAGTGGGAAGCAGGGAGCGGTCCCACAGCTCTTTTATTCTCAAGAATGTAGAAAGTCCCCGATATCAGAAACCCCCCGTCATAAAAAAAAAAGGCATAGCCTATAGATGCCTCATTTTAGGTGATTGGATGTTTATTAGCATTAAAGGAGCATTGCTTACTTTCAGGTTTCTTTATTTATGCAGTACTAGTTATGCACATACCATGTTTACAAAGCATGAAATTCCAAGAGTCCAGTCGGGAATTACTTTAATACTTCTCTATGGTCTATGGAATATAATTTAAGGAACAGCCAGACAGGATGTCCAGGAAAGTTATGTAGCGGTGGAAGACAAATAACTCAAACAGCTGTAGAAACGTTGAATAAATAAGATATCTTTCCTGGTTCCACCTACCATTCTGAAATAAGGGATAACTTAGAAGATTTGTGAGGAAGCCGATGGCAAGCAAATAGCTTCTGTTTAGGTTTCTTTCACAAGGTTTTCCTGCATTTTTAAACATGTATAAAAATTCTTGCATTTGAAACTTTTTTCGTGTTTTTTTATCATTTGTTTCATTGCATTTAGTATGTATTGATTTTTTTTTATTTTTTTTTAATATCTAAAGGAAAACTGTCAGGTAGTTTATGCTGCCTTGTCTGAGAGCAAGATATGATAAAGGGAGAGAAACTGAGCTCTGTGACAATTTATATGATTTGATGCAGAATTCTGATAAAATCTATGAAAATGAAACTAAGTACTGCTGACCCCCTACACAGTGACAGACAGTTTGCCTTGTATCTTTGTGTGAACAGAGCAAATTGTCAATCAATCATTGTGTGTGTTCTGGGTCACTGTCTCTTAAAGGGGTTCTTCAGGAATAGAAGAAAACTAAACAGATAAACATGTCATAATGAAAAAAAATCTGACTTACTTTTAATAAGAAAAGTCCGCTTGTTTTTCTAGGAAATAATCAGTGTAAGAAAATGGCCGCCGGGCTCCTTCCTCGGCAGAAACCTGTCCTACAGGAAGTAGGACAGGCTCAGTGAGTTACTTCCTGGTTAGGCTGACTGACATAACTGAGCATGTGCTGTTTTCTGTCAGCCTGACAGTCTTGTGGTATGAGGGATGGCTCGGCAGTGTAGAAAGGAGACTAAGGCAATGTTCACACGGCTGATTTTGGGACGGATTTCAGTCTGTATTGCGCGCCATACGGCGCTCAATACGGCTGAAATCCGCCCCAGTCATTACGGTAATCCACAGTTCTCATAGAGAACTATGGATTCCGTTTCATCTCTCCGCTCGCGGTATTTTGTGAGTGGGGAGAAAGTGACATGCACATAAACCCTGCTGCACGGGTTTTCCATAGGAGCCCATTGTGCTCATTTTCGGCTGGTTTTTCAGGTAGTCTGCAAAACCGCCTGAAAAAATGTCCGAAAACCCGTGCAGTGGGGACATGCCCTAAGGGCTGTACACACACATATACATATATGTGGATAAAGTGTATAGGATTCTATAGCTCCAACTAGCCCAGTGAGGAGAAAGATCCTACATAGCAATATTATGTGATATAACAGAGTTTGTAAGTAGTTCATACACTGGATTGTGACAGACAGCTACTGCTTATCTTTCCTATTCCTCCATTATATGTTCTTTTTTTTTTGGTTTCTCACACAACCCCTTTAAAAGGGGGTTTCTCACCATCCAGTTTTACAGAGTCACAGCCAGCAAGAGACTCACCTCCTGGTCTGGCTGTGGATGGTTCTATAGTAGTGATTGGGATAAAGCTCTGCTGTTCCTAGCATTTACTGCTACACTGAAATGACTGCAGGATATTTAAAGCGCAGTACAGAAGACTACAGAGCTCTAAAGAGTGAAAGCTTTTCATTTATTTAGGAAAACAAATGCTGTTTCTAGAGAGAAGACTCTGCAGAAAGTGACTCACCAAGGACGGACTGACTAACGGCAACTTGGAGCAATGAGAGATCAGAGATACAGTAAAGGAAATAATTATTTGATCCCTTGCTGATTGTGTAAGTTTGCCCACTGACAAAGACATAAATTGTCTATGAATTTAAGGGTAGGTAAATTTTAACATTGAGGAACAGAATATCCAAAATAAAATCCAGAAAAATCACATTGTATAAATTTGTTTGCATTTTGCTGAGAGAAATAAGTATTTGATCCCCTACCAGCCATTAAGAGTTGTGGCTCCTACAGACCACTTAGACCCTAATCAACTCATCTGCATTAAAGGGGTTTTGTCATGAAGTAAAATTGACGTGGGAAGCTTGCAAATGAAATAGCAAACATTTTCACCATTCATTATTATTAAAAATTCTGCACCGTTTTTGTTTTAGCTGCTCCTTTAGTGATCCATTGTTTACAGCTCATCTCCAGGGGATACGACCAGGGCTGTGAGCTCCTCAATCCTGGTCAGACATCACCTCTCCTCTCAGGCAGCTACTGAGTGTTCAAACCCCGGGTGCTGTCACTCTACACCCGTCCTCTGTACTCCTTAGTAATTAAACAGTGCAAATAAATAAAAAGTAAACCTCATTGAGGTTTGTGCATTGATAAAGAGAAAAAAACAAAAACACAGGTTTGGTTCCTGCAGGGATTTGAACCTAGAACTGTTGTGCGGTGAAGCAAAAACGTTACCTCTCAGCTACACACAATGCTTTACATAAATACATCTTTCTTTGACTACAGAGAGGAAAGACCCAGTGATGTCATCCTGCTGAGTATCATGATATGCAATTCAAACAAATCACACACGCCCCCTTCTGAGCACACAGAGCTGAAGGGCTGGATGCAGGAGGTATGAAATGAGATCGAAGCAAAACCCCTTTAAAGACAGCTGTCTTATGTAGTCACCGTTATAAAAGACTCCTGTCCACAGACTCAGTCAGACTCTAACCTCTACAACATAGGCAAAACCAAAGAGCTTTCTAAGGATGTCTGGGACAAGATCATAGACCTCCACAAAGCTGGAATGGGCTACAAAACTATAAGTAAGACGCTGGGTGAGAAGGAGACAACTGTTGGTGCAATAGTAAGAAAATGGAAGAAATACCATGCAAAATCTCACTTCATGGGGTAGCCTTGATCATGAGGTAGGTGAGAGATCAGCCTAAAATTACACGGGGGGAACTTGTTAATGATCTCAAGGCAGCTGGGACAAAAGTCACCAAGAAAACAATCGGTAACACCTTAAACCAGAATGGCACATGTGCAGGCCCGTCTTAAGATAGCCAATGAACACTGTGATGATTCTGTGAGTGATTGGGAGAAGGTGCTGTGGTCAGATAAGATCAAAATTGAGCTCTTTGGCATTAACTCAACTCGCTGTGTTTGGAGGAAGAGAAATGCTGCCTATGACTCAAAGAACACTGTCCCCACTGTCAAGCACGGAGGTGCAAACATTATGTTTTTGGGGGTGTTTCTCGGTAAGGACACAGGACTACATACGCATCAATGGGAGAATGGCTGAGCCATGTACCGTAACATCTGAGGTGGACAATCTCTTTCCCTCCGCTTGGACATTAAACTGGTGTCGTCGGCTGGGTTTCCAGCAAGGACCCAAGACCAACACATACAAAGGTTAGCCAAATGAGTGGCTCAAAAAGAAGCAACATTAAGGTCCTGGAGTGGCTTGCCGTCTCACAGACCTTAATCCCATACAAAATTATGGAAGTGTTTTAAGTTCCGAGATGAAGTGACAGCTCAAAATCTTAATTGATTTAGAGATTAATTGGAAGTAGAAGCGGACAAAATTCCTCTGACTGTGCGCAAACTATATCAACTACAAAAAATATCTGCTGCTGTGTTGCCAACCAGTTTTTGCCATAAGTATTAAGTCTTGTTTTCAGAGGGGAGCACATACTCATTTCTACTGCCAAAATGCACATACATTTTCTACAATTATACAATTGATTTTTCTGTATATTATTTTTGATATTTCTATATTATTTCCACAAAAATGTTAAAATTAAACATCCCTTAATTATTATAGACAGTTCATGTCTTTGTAGTGGGAAAATTACCACAATCAGCAAGGGATCAAATACTTATTTCCTTTACTATAGCAGGGAGAATTGGTCGCTAACCAGAGAAACTTGTGTACTCTTGGAGGAGACAAAATCTTTATCTCCTGACTAAAGAAAAATCCACAAAGCAATGTATTTGGTAATAGTATTCACTTGCCTTCCATTCATGTTGAAAGCTAATCACTGTAGTGAGAAAGACCTTTTAGGTCAGTGTTTCTCAACTCCAGTCCTCAAGACCCACCAACAGGGCAAGTTTTCAGGATTACCTCAGTATTGCACAGGTGATATAATTATGGTCAGTGCATTCTGTGGGAGATTCTGAAAACATGACCTGTTGGTGAGTCTTGAGGACTAGAAACACTGCTTTGGGTAGTCTGGTCAGGATTTAACCAGTTTTTTGCCCAGGAATCCTGCTACAAATCATATAAACCTATATAACCACAGAGCCCAGCTTCTCCCTTTATCATATCCTGCTCTTAGAAAGGGGAGCAAAAACATTCGACAGGTTCCCTTTAAGTTCTATAAAAAAAAAAAAGACTGTATTTAAACTTTCCTTAAAAAAAAAAAAAAACAGCATTTCGATAAAAAATATCATACCAAAACATGCTGAACTGACAAATGTGCAGCATCAAATCAACAACGTTGAGACAAAGCTGCACATGAGGATTATAGCAACACAATTATGTTTCATGAATAGGTTTGCGATTTCTTTATTTAAATAAAATACAACCTTTTTTCCACACCTCTACCCCTCTGTGATCGTCAAACCAAGTTTACACATTATCCTACCAGGAAATTTAATAGTAAATAATCAAGTACTGTACTCCCAAATATAAGAAAAGAACACTCCGGGAACACACACAATGGATTTTTCCATTGAATTTCTGCCACAGATTTTTATTTTGTGCTGCAGATTACGATAAGGGTATGTTCACACGGCGTAATTGCGGCGCGCATTTGCGAGTTAATATGGGCGAAATGTGCACCGCAATTACAGTAATTCATAGCTCTCAGAGAGAACTATGAATTACGCGTCGTCTCCCCCAGCCTATCATAGAAGAAGTAAATGGGGGCCGGCCGGGGCCGGCTGGGGCCAGACCCCCCCCCCGACCTTGGAAGTACACGCTGATCAGCGCGTGGTTCCAAAACACACGGAATACTGCGGCACGTACAGTACATGCCCCGGTACGTCGTGTGAACATACCCTAAGAATTAGACACTGAATAGGGCAAAATTGGATCCCATTGTAAAATAAGCGACTTGCCATAAATACGCGTGTATAAGTCAACTTTTTCAGCACATTTTTTTATGCTGAAAAAGCAAGCCTCTGCTTATACTTGAGTGTATATGTTATACAAGTTCTATGTATCCAAAGTACAACTCACCTCACCCGAAAGTGCTAGTTCCTACAGGACCTGTGATACCACATGGAGGGGAGGAGTCATGTGATGATGCACAGTATATGCAGGATTCTGCTGTGCTGGTTGTGATCACTGCTGGATGAGCTGAAGCACAGCTATGTATGTGTGTGTTATATGTGCCTGCAGCAGAGTCCTGTGTGTAATGTGGCTAATTATCAGGGACAGCCCTACCTGGCTAATTACCAGGGACAATAATTTCATACATGGTGGCACCTACTCCTCTAGTTGCTGCTCTTGTCCTGGTTAATGAAGAGGCATCACTTATTGCGCATTCCACCTAGGTTCTATCAAGTCAATATGTTTTCCCAAATTAGGTGTCTTAGCTTATATTCGGGTCAGCTTAGGACTTGTTCACACAGCGTTTTAACTCTGTGTTACAAGCGCTTTTTAGATCCGTCTCGGGAACCGACAGGACGGACCCAGAGAAGGAACTAAACATTAGCAGTGAGTTTATTTACATGGGGCTTGAGAAGACGCAGCGGTGTTCAATGACGAGAGCGCCGCTGCGTGTTTTCACTCTGTGTCGGCTCCGTCTTTGAAAGGAATTGCACATGCAATTCTTCAAGACTGAGGCGGGGAACACGCGCGGCGCTCTTCATGGTGAACGCCGCTGCGTCTTCCTGTATATGCAGTGTAATCTCACTGCTAATTGTTTAGATCGTCTTGGTTCCATCCTGGTCGGTCGAGACTATCTAAAAAGCGCTTTTAACACGGAGTGAAAACGCAGTGTGAACAAGCCCTTTTAGTACATACAGTATTTATTTTTCTAGTGCCAGGCATTTACAAATCCAAGTTAGAAAAATTGAATGGGGAACAGATTCTGTGTAAAATTCACATGGATTTTGGTGTGGAAATTCCTCCATGCAAACAGAGCCTTCTACTACGTTTGAGTTAAAAAAATAAAAATAAAAAAAAAGTTTCAAAACAACAAGTAATAAAATTAGAACGAGTAAAAATTACTAACTTTTTGGCTTTCAACTTTTGAGCATGCCGGAATAGCTTGCGAATTGTTAAAATTTTCACTCTGTGCACATCTCTCCGCATTCTCACCACCTGTGGGAGTAAAAGAATTTTAGACAAGCTTCATGACCAAGAAGCAGTAACTGGAAAATCACTTGATAAAATGAATCAGCGTAAATCAACAAAACAGATTAGCAGCATGAACTAATAGTATTGGATATAACTGCATAAACAACACTTGTAGATTGTAAGCCCTCCCAGGCATGGCCTTCTCTTTCTCAGTACCAGCTTGTTGGTTATTTAGTGATATTACTTTATTTGTTTTGGTCTTATTTATTAAAACTCTCTTCAAAAATACAGTGCCCTGGAATTAATGGCACTTTAAAATAATGATTCTTGACGCACCTCCAATTCTTAAACAACCTTCCATAAACCAAGAGTACAACAGAAAATAAGAAACCTATTCGAGAAAATGCTCGGGTTTTTTTTAGTAATCAGTCTCCTTTTCTTCCCCACCTCCTGCATTTTTATCTATTCATTCAGTCACAAATCACCACGAGAATCTGTCCTGCAGAGAAGATGAGGTTACGGCTTAACTGAGAGCTTAAGTTATAGCTGCCTAAAGAAGTCTATGGAGAGGTGGGAGAAGGAGAGACACACACAAGCAGCAGCATGGAGGACATAAGACAGCAGTAAGGAGTAGTGTAGCTGTGTGTCTAGCATGGAGGTGAAATAATAGATTAACTATACAGACAGCAAGATCTCTGTGTGTCTGTCTCTCCTTCTCGATAGGCCAGTATGGGCATTTCTAACCTGAACTGTGAGTAAAGCAGGAACCTTGTCTCCTCTGCAAGACAGATTGCAGATTGGGGGAGTAAACACAAAAATACAGAAAGGGGAAAGAAAAGGAGTGTAATAAAATAAGGCATTCTCTAAGATATATTAGAACATTTCTTATTTTTGCTTTTACTGTTGATTTATGGAAAGTTGTGTTTTAACTGTAGGTATGTTTTTATAGAAGTCACAGGATTATCACATTTAAAATTATACATAACCTAATAAAATGGTAAATCGATTCTCTAACTTTAGTAGTCAATGCCCTTCAAACTGATCTTAGAAAATTAAAAAAAAAAATCTACCATACTTTACAGACTAAAATGGTAGTGTATAGTGGGGCAACAAATGCAGAACTTCTGGCTACTTCTCAGGACAGGGTGTATGAAAAAAGCTGTGTGCAGAAGGTTGGAAGTTGAGAATTGGCCTATGTCTGGGACAGTTCATTGGACATGCAGTTACAGGAACATGTGCATCAGCCCTTCATACAAGTCTTCTTAAGTCCATCAGTCTGCTGTTAAGTGTTATTATTGTGATAGCATGGAATATAGCTTAACTTCTACCCAACATTGGTGTTTAACACCAACATCTGTCTGAATTAATAAATAGTTGTGCAGTTGTTCAAGGATATCACATATTTAGTTTTCGCAATGTGTCTTACATTTATGTCCACAATCATTATTAATAACCCAAGTTGCAACTTAGTCACGCCACAGCAATAATACATTTTAATTTCCGTGGCTGACCTAAGCCCCCTTTTGCTACATCAAAGTTGATGAGTCAAAATTCTGGATGTTCACCCTGCCTTTTACTTCATAGGAAATACACAAATGTACAGATGTGATTCATAAGAATGTTTAATAGCCTAATGGAGTTTTGCTCATCATGCTGTTCCACAGAGCCTGCTCCTCACAGCCAGCTTCAGGCTCTCACCTCCTGTTCAGTTCTGCCATACCTAGTTTAGCCTATTAGGGTGCGTCTACACAGCTAGGATTTTTCGTCTATGACATGGTTTTCTGATTTTGAAACTGGTGGGGAAAACAAAAAAAAAAAAGGACTGTAAACCATCCACATAGATCTCAATAAAAAATCTGAGATGTAATCTATACTGCTTGGATATTCTTGAAGTTGGATTTCAAAACAAAAAAACTTAGAACATGTTCAATCTTTCGCAGTATTTCACAATCCAAAAAGTAAAAATTGGTCAGGACATCAAAAACAATTTTAACTCCTTAACGACCGTGCACCGTCTTTTGATGGCGGCCGGTGCGGGTAGTTCGTCTGCAGCGACGTCTTTTGTCATTGCTGTAGACTTCGGGGTTTGCGGCTCCACAGCCCTTATCCCAGAGCATCTCCTGCGAGCACCGGGTAGCGGAGGAAACCTCCGCTACCCGGTGCTTTAACCCTTTGATTGCGGCGGTGCGTTACCGCAGGGCAATCAAAGGGTTCCCCCTGCTCTGCTCTGGGTGATCGGAACACCCGGTGACCTGACAGAGTTCGGGGAACGGCTGCACAGTCCTGGAGACCCAGAGTGACCCCATAGCTGTCTGTGTAACAAGCCAGTGATCAGGCCAGCCTGTGTGCTGTCCAGATCTCTGCCTGTGTCAAAGTGACACAGATATGAATGTATTGGCATATATGAATATGCTAATACATTACAAAGTGTTAAAAAAAAAAAAAAAAAAAAAAAAAAAGTAAAAAACAGTTCTCCCTTCATGGGAGTCAAAAAAAACAAACAGAAAAAGTGTAAAAAAAAAAGAATAAAAAACGAAAAAATAATCTAAACAAATAATTAATAAAAAATAATTGTGCATAAATTACACACACAAAAAAAATCCTACACATATTGGGTATCCACACGACCGTAATAACCTGTAGAATTAACAAATTATAAGTGTGAAATAGGAATGGTGTAAAAAAAAAATAAAATAAAAAAATAAAAAAATACTGCAATTATTTATAAGCAAATTTAAACTATTCCCCCATAAAGCAAAACTTGTCCTGAATAAAACGAGACCTCATACAACCGCGTCATTGAAAAAATAAAAAAGTTACAACTGTTGAAACGAGAGGAGGCAAAAACTAAAAAAAATGTTCTGGTCATTAACTACTTTTCAGGCGATCGGCTTAAGGGGTTAAAGAAATTAGTGTAGTTGCACGCTGGTGTGGCAGCAAAGCAATGCAAACACAACAAAATAGCAGCAGCACTCTAAAAACACCAAAAAACAGTCAAAGGAAGAAGAATTTTTTTCAAAAAACATTTCTGCTACTTTAGGATACATGAAAACTTGAGTTTCTTAGTGTAGATTTTTGATCAAAACTTTAAGGACACTATGTCCCTGGCAAGGGCAAAAGTTATCACTCACACATACACATTCCCTAATCTTTACTTCCTCAGGTCCAACAAACTAAACTGTCAATGGAATATCCTTTTCCCTTCTCAAAGACTTTAGCAAGGGTTCTTTCATTATAAAGATTAGCTTTCAACATGTAGGGACAGGTAATTGAAGACTTTTTCCCCAAATACATTGGTCTTTTGATTTGGTCATAAGAGATTTTATCTGTTCGGAGTACATACAGGTTTCTTTGGTTACATCCATATCTTGCTTCCTGATTAGACAGACAGCAGGGAGCAAAGTCTTAATGGACAGAGTTCAATCTGGAGCAGACTAATCATCTCTAACAAGATTAGTTTTTGTTTACAGATAACATTCCTCAGAGCACTTGTAGCTTTGTTTACTGAAGAGTAAGGGCATGGTCACACGACGGGTTTGGCCGCGGCTTCCGCCATGGTTACCGCGGCCAAATCTTGTCCTACCCTCGCCGTAAACTCGCGTCTCCCAACGCGGGTGTGTGCGGCGCGGGCGCTGGGCGTGGTCGCAGCGCAGCTTGCGGCGAGGGTTTGCTCCCATGCAAATTAGTAGGCAGGGGGCAAACCACGCCGCCAGCCGCGGCAACGCCTGCGGCGACACCCGCGGCAACACCACGCTGAGGACTCCCTGTCAATAATTGACAGCAGAGTTCTCAAACACGTGCGGCAAGGCGTGTGTATATTAACGCGGTTTCCAATAGGAAACCATGTTAATGAACCAGACACGATTTGGCCGCGGAAACCGCATCAGAATCCGCGGCCATGACCGCGGCCAAATCAGTCATGCGAACAGGGCCTAAATCTTCTGCACTTAGGTCTTTGTAATGTCTTGAGACAATGTCTTGATGTTTTGAGACAATATATCCATTTTACTGTGTAATGTGTAGCTTTTTACTGTATAATGCTTGTCTTTTTTTTGTCTGCACTTACACCCTCTAAATTGTAAATTGTTGCAGAATATGTTGGTGCTATATAAAAATTATTATTATTATTTGACCTGCTCAGTTCTGCTCAAAAATTACTTGACTCAAGAGGCAGCTGCATCAGAAGTCCTCTCACACTTCATGTAGTTCATACAAAGCTATGATCAGTTCTGGACATAGCGGTTAGGACTCTGAGCAGCTATTACTCATTACCATTTTTAGCTTATGAATCTGTTGAATTTATGAATCTGTACGTGAGCAGACAGCTTCAACCACATGCCTACTATTTTGCACCCAAACCCTGTAGTACTGCAAAGAAATTTGGTTCCTTTTACAACTTGCAGTCATCCTACAACCACCACCATGAATGGAACTCCAACCTGTACTTCAAGACAATATTTCATTCCTTGACTCTTCCGATAAAAAATTAAAAATGTGAACCACCCCTTTTAAAGGGCACATTTTTCTTTTAATATTAATGTACTGCTGCAATATACACACAGATAAACAGATCAAACAATGGAGGATAGGAAGGCACTCCTCATTTTTTATGGTTGTATGGAGCCGTCTCCTTCTCTCGTTGGCCTACGGCCCGTTTGTACTTCATCCTTGTCTACACCTTGTGACTATTTGACAAAGGTCCTATGACCGAAACGTTATTTAAGGTCACCTAAATCTGTATTTGCACACTTAGAGCCTGTGGACTATAATAAATATTTTCTTCTGCATTTACTTTTGAGTGTGGTCAATTGACTTTACTGCACACTGATAAACATACATGTTGCTGTCAGCACTGTGGCCCGAGATCTGTTATTTTCCTGTTGCACAGGAACAGCCTTCAGTGGTTTCAGTGGTCATAGGCCCTGCTCAGATCACACTTTTGCATACTGTTGCATAACATATACCTAAATCACTTTTTTTCTGGTAAGGGAGACCTGGTCCTTTCCCCTGAATAGAGAAAATAATTACACATAATACAGCTTTCACCCAGAATGAAAGAGGTTGTCTCACCATGCTGTTTTACACAGCCAGTTTCAGACACACTTCCTAGTTAGGTTATGCATGGTTCTATAGCAGTGATTGGCATATCAACTTTACTATTTCTGTTACAGTGGTAGGAGTGCCTGAGATTTATAATATGTGTGATTTATAACAAGGATACAGAGCTCTAAGGGTTTAAACTTGTCATTAACGTCGTTAAAGCGCCTATGCTAGAGAGGAGACTGCAAGGAGTGAGTCACCATGTTTGTAGAGAAGGCAGCTGAAGCAATTAGATAAGAGAGAGAGCAGGGAGAGGTGGTCGGTAACCTAGAGAAACTGGTGTACACTAGCAGTAGATAAAACAAAGCAAAATCAAAACAGCAGTGTAATTGGTAATAGTCTTCATTTACCTTTCAATACATATTAAAAGCTAATCATAGTGGTGGAAAAGCCCCTTTAACTTCCATTTCAAAATCTTTAGTAAAATTGGGCTTTAGCTTCACAGCAAATTGTGATAACATCAACAAGGTTTTGTAGACAGGTTGCAAGACAATCGCTAGAATGCTGACCATTATCCTAGCAATTACCTACAGCTATACTTTAATTGGTAAAGTTTAATTGGTAAAGCATTCAAGGGGCTTTAAAGTAGCATTGTGCTGCCTTTTAAAAATACTTCAGTGTTTAAAATCCAGGAAAATCCGATGGTATCCTGTTCTGCACAGACAGCAATAAAAAAAAAATCTGTGCTGAAGTCTATACAGCACAGATTTTTTATGATCGGTTTTAAAATCCAATAATTTAGATAATAGGCCCTGAATAGGAAAACTTGTCTGCAAACAAAGGAGCTAAGATCTGATCCTACCTCTGAAATGAAGTAAAATCAGAACAGCAATCTATTTATTAATTGACCTAAGTTACCTTTGCTTACATGTTGAAAGCTAAAATCAATGAAATGGGAATACAACTTTAAATATAAAAAGTTTTGGCTGCTTATTTTGCAGCTTATTTTGTGTGGCACTTTTAATAGGGGTTGTCCAAGAAATGTTTTATTTTTCTTAAATAAGATACTGTGATCTTTTAGAAATAAAAAAAAAAAACAAAACTTTTACTCGCCTCTTCTTCTCACCTGTGAGCCATCATTGATCTTTTCTCTGATCAGCGCGACTCCCAAATCACCCGGTGTAATTGCGGCCGTACTGAACGCGCCGCATTTACGCCGTGTGAACAAAGCCTTAGGGTATGCTCACATGACGTATTGCAGTGTGCACAGGTACGCAACGCAATGCGCCTGCTGTTGAAAGCACGTACTTTCAATGGCGCAATGGCCCTGCCTCCTACAAGTTTAGTATTTCTTGGCATGTAAGCGCCCAAAGGAAGTGACATGCCACGTCTTTTTACGGGCGCACAGTATGCACCAGGAAAGAAGAGCATTTTACATAGCACTCAATAAGTGCTAAGATTTTACTGTATTTGTGGGGCGTACTTTGGAGTAATTACGCCCCACAAATATGCTGTTTGAACATACACATATACAAATAGTAAGTTTAGCCACATGGTAAGGCACATAAGAGTTGCAGCAGTGACGTCCCGTTCGACAGAAGACCAGAAGAGTGTGAGGAGAGCCCAGCTGAAAGAAGAGGCAAGTATACGCTTTTTTTTTTTATTTAGAAGGTAGCAGTATGCTATTTAATAAAAAATTCAAGAACAACCCCTATAAAATGTATCATACAAATTAAATTGCAGCAACCACCACTATTGAATACAGCCAGAACTACTCCATATTGAAAGCTCCCAGAAGGCCATGTAGCTTACAATTCATGCATGAAGTGGGCTAGCATGCCAAGGCTCTGGAGAACGTAAGTGGTACATATTGTCACTTTCCATAGAACATTCCACCTTTGCTATGGAGCAGAAGCGGCACAACAGCCAGGTTTCTGTCAGCTAGCGATGACTATTGGAACTGTTGAATGCTGACTGACCTATTAAGAAGAATTCTCTATAGACATTCTGAAACGTGTAACATGCGGGCGCACAATGCTCTACACGAAACCCCCAATGGCAAAAATAAAAACAGAATCTTAGGTGTATAAATGTAGTTTATTTCTTCTAAAATGTGCGCATATTAAAGAAGGAGGCATAAGACCAATTATTATAGGAGAAAGAGGGGGTCAGAAGCATAAGGCCAATTATATATAAAAGAGAGTGGCTCAAAAGGCACAAGACCAATTACTAGTTATATGATAAATATATTGGGCAGATCGGGACTTATTTTCGCCAAGTCATCTTAAATAGGTGGTATTCTCCTCTCGAGTTTTCAAGACGTCCTGAGGCTGTGCCAGATACAGGGAACAGAGAACTGGCCACGCATGCACGGCTCTCTGTGCCCCTGATCAAAATCGAACTCCACAACGTGACCATATTTCAAAGTCGTAGAACCTCTGAGTTGTACAAAAAACATTAAAGGGGGGTTGCCGGTTCACAGAGTCTGCTCTTCCCAACCAGCTCCAGGCTCTCACTTCCTGTACAGGCTATGGGCAGGTCTACTGCCCGTTAGAGGGACATTGATGATGGAGGAGTCTAAACAGCAAGGCAGAAGGCTACAAGGCTCTAAAAGGTTAAAGTTTGTCAGTAAGAAGCATAAACAAGATCCTGTGCTGCTAACAGAAAAAAAGCAGGGAGTAACAGCACTATCCCGACCAGGGCTCTAGAACCAACAAAGATGGTCGGTAAGATCAGATCTGCTCTCGCTCTGAAACAAAGCAAAATCAGAACAGCAATGTATTGGTAATGGTCTTTATTTACCTTTGCTTACATGTTTAAAGGTAATCAACGTGGTGAGAAAACCCCTTTAAAGTAAGTTCCTACATTTGAGGATATGCCCAGAAAAAAGCTGCAGCGGATTACATTCATGTAGATGACATTCTTCAAATATCCTACTCAATGCAGTGGAACTTTTCAAAATTTGACGTGTGATGTGATTTGGATTTGCAGCATAGTAACTTCGATAGCCAATTTTTACTGTGGATCTCTCTTTTTCAGGCAAAAGGGGCAACCGGCCACTATGAATCTGCATGCATGCAGGTTTTGCTGCAGATTCACCATGGAAATTCATGGCAGAACATTTTGCTGAATGTGGACTTAATCTGAAAGTATAATTTACCTCAGTATGCCTTTAAAGGGAATCTTTGGCCAATTTTTTTTTTTTTTACTTATTAAATCAAGCCCCTGATCCATATTCTTTTCCTCTCAGCCGTTTTTATTTCCTGATTGTAGATTTCTCTATTCGGCCGTCTATATGATTGTGGGGAAGACTTTCTTGCTTGCACTGCTTTAACAGCAGTCAGAGAGATACTTTACAGCAGCTTCATGCACATAGGATTCTTAAGACAGTTTCTGTCCCATAGACTTGTATAGGAGAGCTTTCACTGTGAAGGGAGGGGAGAGGGGGAGCTGTGACATCTCCTCTTGTGACTGGTGGATTCTGTGTTATCTGTACACAATGGTGTCTCCTTTCAGCTTGACCCTGCTTTTACGGATAGTGAACACACTGCTGAAAAGCTCTCAGAACAGAACAGGAAGTGTCAGACGATTATTAGGCTTAATGGCCAAAGTGAAAACTGCAGGACTAAAGAATTATTAAAAAAAATACTGAAAGTGATATGGAAAATTAAAAAAAAACATAACCAAAAATTCCTAAAAAATGTGTTTAACATAAAAATGTGAGTTAAACAATAAGTCATTTTTTGATGACACTTTCCCTTTAAAATGCAATTCAACAGAAAGATGGTGGCATGTTACATCGGATAGTGTGGTACATGTTCTTCTCCCCTATAAGAATAAACCTGCAATATTGTGCTGAACAGAGCCCTATGTGGGCGCTCACAGTTTACCTACAGAGTACGAGCACACTAAAGACACATATCCTTGTAAAACCATTTACGCATGGCTCTCCTGTGTTCTTTAAGCCCAGGTCTAAACAAAATGGCTGCCGATCATTTATAATACATTGGGCCTCATGTATGAAAACGCTCTAGCAGTAAGATTATCTTTGATGCCGCAGCAACCAATCAGAGCTCAACTTTTATTTTTCTAGAGCACTATATGAAATGAAAGCTGAGCCGATTGGTTGCTATGGGCAACAAAGAAAGTCTTACTGCTAAACCGTTTTTGTACATGAGATCCACTATGTCCTTATCCAGCCGTCTTCAAATAAAGGATACTGTAGTTAATCAGTGGATGAAATGACCCTACCACATAATCAGCATAACCTTAGTCAGGGCCCTTATTCCAGCCCCAGCCTATAACACATTAGGAAACTAATAATGTGAATGATATAATGTAATTATATATTGATGAAAACTGAAAAAAATTTTGACAGATATTCCTACCATAGACTTTGATGCTACATGTTTCCTATACACTGTCAAAGTTCGAAATATGTGGGTACTACCTTTGGGACCTAGACCTATATTGGAAACGGGCCGCGAAAGTGTCTTCTTAGAATGGAGAGCTGGTCGCTCTTACACATGATTCTCCACCATGGGTGTTCCAAGAACAGCCAAACACAATAATCTCCATTCTGAGCCAACACTTTGAGGGGCCCGTTCCAGAGGTAGATGTAGGTTCTAGAGGTGGGATCCACACCGATCAAACTATAATGGCATATCTCATCAATATGCAATCAAAATGTATAGCGAACACAACTTTAAGGCCATTGACATTATGGGCCACCTGTATGAAAACGGTTTAGGTCTAAAACTCACTTTTTTGCCCATAATTTTTTTGCCCTTACTGCTATACATCCTTATCGAACTATCAGATATCTCTCACACAGCTTTCCTTGAGACAGATGCGGTGTCTGCTAGAAGCAAGAAATCCAAGGCCTTCCTCCTCCCCCCAGATGATACAGAGCGTTTGGGAATGTGTCATATCAGCTAATGCTTCATATGTACATGCAAATTATAACTTGTCTCTTAGCGACCACCAATTAACCAATCATGTAGTGATAGAATAGTCATGTGATTAAAAAGTTCTATTGGAATGTAATTTACTGTGATTAAACTTCAGATTTCATGTCCCAGCCAAAGCGTATGGGTCATACTTCTCGAGCTCCGGCTGCCGGCAGTAATAATAATAATATAATTCGGAGGAGGCATTTAATTGGATAAAGGAGCAGAACAAAGATAATTTCCACACCTGATTTAATCATCTTGACAATTACATAAGGGGCAAAAAAGTGAGTTTTAGACCTAAACAGTTTTCATACATGTGGCCCATAATGTTTGTTACATCCTTTTTATAGCACAAATAAGAATAGATGCCAACAGAAGAAACAAAGACTCATGCTATATATCCTTGGTAAAGATTTCTGGAGAAAACACATTTCTGTGGATATTCTTAAATAGCGTGATAGAAAAAAAGAAAGGTTCAGGTAATGGAATATTGCTATAGCACCTGAAATATGACGCCAATGGACAAAATCAAATAGTAAGACTGACAACCACTGGAAAGCCTCACAAGCTGACATCTCATTTCTAGAAGAAAGCACCTTGTGTAGGAAACCACCCCTCCAATTAGCAATGAAAGCAAGATCAGGGGAAAAAGTTAAATAATTGAGGACCCTGTAAAGAGACTGTTACCCACCAACAACCTGGATTTTAATTAACATGACATCAGCGGAGACTTTCCAGATGCTGTCAATCATGACAACAGGGCAGGAAGTGGGTAACGTTAAACTGAAGCTACAAATTATAGAGTATGCACACAGGTAGCGCTCATCAGATATCCTTCCACAATGTCAGATTCAGAATACTTCTTTGGAAGCACAGGTTAAAGGTGTTGTCTGCTTCCTCTAAGAAATTAATAGGAAGCTTCTGCTTGCTCATTTACAATAAATCATTAAAAACAACCACCCTACCCAACCCCACCGCACTCCTCTGACCCGGTGCCGGTCTCTCGGGTCTTCCGTTTGTTTTCCTCTACTTCCAAATAGCGATATCACAACTGCAGTTGGCTTTAGTGGTCACCTGCCTCTGCTTATATCACTGTTCGGAGCTGTTCACTTCTGAATGGTGATGAAAGGGAAGAGGTACATAACCCCTGCAGCTACTCAGTGGCTGGAGTGGTGATGGCCACCTTCAGAAGAAAGAAAACAGAAAGCTAACGCAGGAATAGAGGAGCAGGGGGAAGGCGAGAATATGTAGTTATTCAATGCACACATTGGGGGGAACAAAGTGCTTTTAGACATTTCAAATTTTAGACTGACAGCTTACAATCACCTCTTTACAAAGCTTGATAAATCAGGCAGGTTAAAATGCGGCAAACCATACCATCTTATTTGGCTTCTTTATCAACTAAATAGGGCCCCCAAAATTTTGACGCATTTTTGGGTGCAGTAAAGCCACTCCTTTTCCCCGGGAACCCAAACGTTTTTGTCAGATGATGCAAAGTGTCTGGGAAATGTCAAAAACACATATTTTAATGTGGTGTAAAGCATTATGACATTATTTTTTTGGCACAAAGTGTGCCAAAATTTCTGGCAGAACTACCAATAAATGTGGTGTTTTCCAATGTGGAGAAAACCCTTTAACACCATCATTTAAGGCCTTTTTGAAAAAAAGCTGCAATAGGGCATTAATTACAATTCAGATGGCGTGGCCATTGCATTATTAGAGGACAAGATCTTCCATATAGGACAGATGAAGAAGCACTCAAAAACGGTCCATGTATACCCTTCAGTTCTATAGTATGGGGGCACAACAACATTCTCCTCATGGAAAAAGAAAAAAAAAAAAAATTATATATAATTCCCATGAAGCCATGGAGTGGTATAGTTGCATGTTTAATTATTAATTTTGCAATAGATTTTTCTGTGGAAAAAAAGAAATTATATAGTATGTTATATATTTCTTTATCTCCACAGAGAAATCTATTGAAAAATTAATAGTTACACACATGCAATAACCCTCCATGTGTTTCATGGTAAATTTGCAATTAATTTATTAAATACTTTAGCATACGGGCAATTTTCTCATTTTCCCCCAAACAAACAAACAGGAAATCTCTTAGTGAAGCTTAAACAAATTACTTGGCAAGAAACTTTAAATTTTTTTGTCTCTAGGCTTAGTAAGAAAAACAGACAATTTTCCCACAGCAGGGGCTTTTTTTAAGAGATATGTAAGGGCCCGTTCACACGGCTTATTTTGGGACTGGAGCCGTATGCGCGCCGTATTTGCCTTCAGTACGGCTCCTTTCCGTCCCTTTATTACGGGAACCCCTGCTTCCCTAGAGAACTGTGGTTTCCCTCTTCCCCCCCCGCCGGCGAATCCGCCGCGGGGGGGGAAAATGACAGCACATTATTTACGGCGTGTACGCGCCGTGAAAAATGAATGTTTGGGGGGGGAGCTGCCCCCCCCCGCCCCCCCCTCCCCATGGGTGCCGGGGAATTGCAGGGCGAAAAAACCGCCCCGCAAAATACGCCCGCAATAAGCCGAATAACAAGGGGCCCAAGGGGCTTGCACCCCTCCATTTTTAAAGGGGCACCCCACTCTAGCTTATGATACTGGAATCTTCGGGCCCCAAAAACCCCGCTCTCTCATTTTCTGTTGGGGCCCTTAATTTCCCAAAAGGATTTAAAAGGGGATTTGGGCCAGATGAATGTTGACGTGGGTCCCCCAAAATGGTAATTTAACATTTTTTTTAAATTATTTTATACAAAAATTTCTTTTGGGGAAGAGCTACAGGCTGCCCTTACCTGCCCTTAGTTACTTCAAAACTTTTATAGTACGACCTAAAGAGGCCCGGACGGGCTGGGCTTTTCGCAGAGAAACTTTATTGTGAACTGACTGCAGAAGCTTTTAAGGCACCGGGTCGAAATATGTTGTTTTTGTGAATACAGAATCCACTAGTTGTAGTGTGATTATCTGAGTAGATCCCTGCTTTATCTGATGACAGGGAACATGAAGAAGCTTTCAAGCTGCTGTGGAGAAAAGGTGTTGTCTTTTGTATACAGAATCCACTAGTTGTAGTGTGATTATTTGAGTGAGCATTTAACACAATCCCTTATGCAGCTCTGTGCTCTCTCTCTCAGCTCAGCGTGGCTTGTTTACATTTGCTTCTTAGCAGATAAGGCACATCCTGGCAAAACCCCTTTAAGAAACCTCTTAAATGTCAAGTAGGCGGTCTCTACTGCTGTATTGGAGAGTGCTCAGGTTCACACCTCTGGAGCAGTGGTGACCACTGCCTTCACAGACCACACGCTTATTGCTCCCATCAGGGCATGCTCACCAGTGCTCTCTAAATATCAGAGCTAAGCGGTGGAGACCACCTACTTGACGGTCGGAGGGTTTTCAGTGGGGAAAATAAGTATTTGATACACTGGTGCAAGTTTTCCCACCTACAAAGAATGGAGAGAGGTCTATAATTTTTATATAGGTACCCGTCAACTGTGAGAGACTGAATAAAAAAAAAAAAAAATCCAGAAAATCACATTGTATGATTTTTAAATAGTACATTTGCTTTTTATTGCATGAAATAAATATTTGATCACCTACCAACCAGCAAGTATTTTGGCTCTCACAGACCTGTTAAAGAAAAACTAAAAAGCCTTCCTACTCTGCACTCATTACCTGTATTAATTGCACCTGTTTGAACCGATTACCTGTATAAAAAACACCTGTCAACACAAAATCACATTCAACCTCTCCACCATGGCCAAAAACCAAACTGATAAATAAGCACCGGGGAAAAAAATTGGGACCTGCACAAGGCGGGATGGGCTACGGAAATAGGCAACAACGCGTGGAAGGCAACAACTGTTGGGCAATTTTTAAAAATGGAAAAACAAAAAATGACTTCAATCTTCCATCGGGCTCCAGCAAGATCCGGGGTGAGGTAAGGATGTTTTTTGAGAAAGGTCGGAATCACCCAGAACTAAACGAAGAACCTGGTCAATGGTCAATGACCTAATAGGGGGACCAAAAGTCTCAAAGCTTCCCTTAGTAACACCTATCCACCATGGCAAAAACCTCAGGGCACGCAATTTTCCCCCTTCCACCCACATGCCCAGGCCCGATTGAAGTTTGCCAATGACCATCTGATTGTACCATTCATACAATGTGTATTTTCATTGATTTTTAAGAGTAAAAGAATGTAGAGCATGTTCATTATTCTGTCATATTCCGCATGGAAAATTTACTAAAGAGGTCATTGGGGATGGCTAAAACCTCGTGTAAAACACATTCAAAACATTTGCATGGGGGAAAAAAATCACCTAAATCCACATGACTCATCTAACGTGGTTTTCAAAAGTAGAATCCAACAAGTACATTTTATTCACAGTCTGGACGTACCTGAATAGTCGTAAATTGCAAATAACCCCTTTCTAAGCGGGTTTTGAAGAAGTCTAAATTTTAAATGTTAGATAACCCCATTAGTCAATCCCCCCTTAAAAGTTTAGTATCTAAAATGCTCCAGCTGCATCCTAACCTAGAAAAGCATGGCTATGTGGTAATTGAATCATATACGCAGGGCTGTGGAGTCGGAGGCTATTTTGCAGGGTCGATCGTCAAAAAAATGGACCGACCCAAACCCAAAAAAATTTTTAAAAAATTTTGGGGTCCAGTTATTCGAGCAGAGAAAAAAGCAAGAGGAAATTTGGGGCCCCCGCCAGTGTACTGCTCCCATATCTTCCCCCTCAAAATTTAGGAGTGTAATTGATGACATGGGCAGGCAAAGGCGCCCCGGGGGAAAAGATTCTGCCCCCCAAAGGCAAACAGTTTTTGCAAAATTTTTCACCTTTTTTTAAAAGAAGGAGAAGATCAAAAATTCACAAAACGATTTGGGGCTTAAAGCAATTTTTTTAAT
This sequence comes from Phyllomedusa bahiana, assembly GCA_025379985.1. Taxonomy (NCBI): domain Eukaryota; kingdom Metazoa; phylum Chordata; class Amphibia; order Anura; family Hylidae; genus Phyllomedusa; species Phyllomedusa bahiana. Next base: position 111,664 of record JAODAL010006305.1, on the reverse strand, counting down.
ACCCTGACTTGTTAAGAGGTTGCCCCTGGGTCCCCGCTTTGCCCCCAAACCCAAATTAGTGAAAAGGGGGGCCGTTCCTAGCCTGAAAAAAGGATCAATTTTAGGTCATTTTTTGCAGGATCTGATGGAGGCGATACTAATTTCTCAGAAAATAATCAGAGACCCCACAAAATTTTTCCGCATGTTTTTTGCAATTTTTTCAAATTTTGTGTGTCCTAAAGTCATGTCCAAAAATAATTTTACACGACAAGCAAAGGGTAACAATGGGGTTTTAACTTGGACTTTCAGGGTCCATATTTCCATCCCACAGTTTGTAATGGGCTACTGTAATTTTTTATTACAGTCATTACCCAAATTTACTTTAAATTTGACTTGCAAGAATTGAGCATCTGCTTATTCAATTTTCTCCTAAAAATCTTTTTAATTTTTTTTATTTTTTTAGTATTTGGGAAATCCACCTTTGGTTTTCAATACTGCCTGAATCCTTCTGGGCTCTGAATCAGATTCAAGCACATCTTGACCAAAATCTGATCCCAGGTCTCTTCAGACCGGACGGATACAAATACAGCTTTTTCTTCAACTCTACCCACAAGTGTTCAAAACATTGTTACCCTTTTGCTTGTCAGTGTCTGTTCTACCTAAATAGCTTGATTATTGTATCATAAGGTGATAAACAGCCTGATGTTACCATTTTACTACAGTAAAGTTATCACTTAAACATGTGCTATGTATGAGGGAGTCAGGAGTCGGAGGTTTGGGAAATTGAGTAGTCGGAGTCGGGCTTCGGCTTCCCGACTCCACAGCCCTGCATATACGGTTTGTCATATATGGCTTACACGAGGAAAGGGGAAATCTTTAGAAACCAGGGTAATTTTAGGGAAAGCTAAGGGATGAAAAAAAAACACATCATTTTTACTAACTAGAATTAAAGGTCACATGAACAATCATGAAGAATAAGACCATAGAGAAGATTTTCCGTCATAGTCACAGAAAGTCAGTAATGTATTAGAGACTAAAAAAATAAACCTTGCTTTTTGGGGACTTTTTCACATAGGAATAATTTGCCAAAACCATACAGGATTACAAAAGAGATTATTGTGTTTGGACATGTCATACCACCAAAATTAAGTAAGCAAATATCCAGCCAAGTAACTTCGATGGAATGTGCGCAAAGCTTTCTAGGCATTAACCCGATGTGAAACTACAGAAAATATCAACTCTTACAATGAGACCGAACATACAGTCACAGTAGACCCAAGGGTGGTCTTCACACAGCATTTTTTTTTTTTAAACCCACCATTGATGCCGTTTTATTGCGTCAACGTCAGGAGTGGATCCGGTGGGAAGTAGAGGCATGCATCTTATATTTTCCATTCCTTCTGAAGCCATTATTTTTTTGCTCAAAAAAACTGAAACTGTGGTTTTATTACTGGCTGGTCAGCCTTTTCAACAGGAGATCCAAAGCTTTTATCTTCGGCTCTGGGATTGACCGCTGAAACCTGGGCCGGCTCTAGAGATTCTTTTTTTGATACTTTTTCCCCCACATCAAAGCCACAAAAAGGTTAGGGGTGAAGATAGGAGCAAATGTTACAACCTCCCCCGACCTTCCATCACATTATTAGATGTGGAAAATAAAACAGTTCTTCATAAAACAATAACGAAAAAAAGAGTGTTCCCAACACTAAGTTGTAGAGAACAAACCTTTGAATACGGTTATTCCATCTGTACCATACAAGTTATCTGAAGAAAATTTGGGAATTTTAATAAGAGGGGGAAACAACAGGATTGTAAAAAATTCAAAGTGACAGCTAGGATGGGCGAATTTCTCAAAAATTCGGTCGGTCCTTCGCCCAATTTCCCGACAAAAAAAAAATTTTGGGGCCGAAATATTTCGGGACAATCACGTTTTAAAAAAACACTAATTTTAAGGGGTACAGGCCTGCAGGGGGCTGTAAACTTGGCCCCGCTTAAATATGCAAGGGAGCTTGGTTTGGTCTTCATACAATGTTTATTTAACATGACACGCAGATGACTGGGGCCGCCCTTGAATCGCTTCACTTAAAATTCCCGGGGGACTTTAAATGGGCAAAACTGACCAAAAAACTGAAGGGAATGTAGCCTGAAAAGTCATGCAAAACGGCCTGGAAAAAAAAAAGCTGAGAGCTCAGGTGGCAACATTTGGCAGAGTGTGGAGGGGACGGCGGGAGCACACAGCATAGGGAGACAGTGGGACAATACATTCTGGAGGGGCAAAAACAGAGTAGGCCAAAAGTGAACAATACACGTGTCTATCAGGCAGCAGCCATACAGCGTTTGAGGTCACATGGCCCCCAATGAAGAGTGGGGGGTGAGGGCAGCAGCAACAACACAGCGCATGAGGTCAGACAGTGGCACAATGACATTCTGGAGGTGCAAAACTATGGGACAGAGTGGCACAATGCAGTGTGGAAGTCACAAAAACAGCAGTATGGGGTTCAAACAGTGGCACAAGACATTCTGGGGGGGAAAAACTATAGGCCACAAGTGGCCAAACACAGTTTTTGAGGTCACAACAGCAGCAGAAAGGGGGTCAGACAGGGCACAATGACATTTCTGGAGGGGGAAAAACATATAGGCCACAAGTGGCACAATGACAGAAGGGGGGTGACGGCGGCAGCAAGCATGAGGTCGACTGGCAAAAAGGACAGAGTGTGGGGGGTGGGGGCCAATCCATCCCGGGAGGGTTTTGGTGGCAATGGAAAATGGCAGCAGATTTTAGCATCAGGCGGGTGGCGGCATCTGAATAGTGACGAGGCAGGTAGTTTAAAACCCAAATTCATTTCTCACAGTTTGGGGGGGGGGCGTCATGGTGATGAGTCTGAGCCAAGGGATTGGTGTGTGGAAATCCTGGCCGATCCAAACCCGATTTTTCTTGCAAAGGTCAGTCGTTCCACATTTCCCTGGGCAAGCGGGTTCTCCTTGGGTAACGATGGCCCCCGCCGCACTGAAAAAACCCCCTCAGCCCCACTACGGGCCGGGGGCAGGACAGTTCTCCACGCAAACCGGCAAAATTGCGGCCAACACATTTATTTGGGGCCCCGTAGCCCCGGATCATCTAACTGGGGTGGCAGAGTTCTGTCCAATAGGCCCCCCACCTGTGGTTCAGGTCTGTCTAGGTCCGCGCTGCTGTTGGCACTGCCCTCCTCACTAGGGGGTGAAGGAAGCTGCTCATATGATCCAGATTTATTTTGCTGCTGATGGAGTGGTACTGCTCCCCCCCCCCCACCTTCCCCCCAGCCCGGGGCAGATACTGAGCGCTGAAGAACCCCCCGGTCAAAAGTCAAGGGGGGATGATCGCACATAGGCAGCGGCCAAAACGACACGAGGAATTTTCCCTAAGTTTTGAGTTTGTCCCCCCCCCAAAATAGCGGGAAAAAAGGCCCCCCCAAAAGGACCGGTAGCGAGGTCCCAATAGGGTGGAGATCAAAATCACCCCTTGCCGGATGTGACAATTGGGGTCACTACCCAGGCAAATCAAAAGCTGCGGGCCATTGCAAAAGTGACTCCAAGGGGCTCCCGCTTCCATTCCATGTTACTGCCACGGTGTTTTGGGGGTCTGCCTCGTCTTCCCTAATCCCATCTACCTCCTCCACTGCCCTCTCCTCCTCTCGTCACTGGGAAAAAAACCACTCATTTCACCAACAATGCTTCGCTCCCATGTCCTCCTCCCCATTTCATCCCCACCGGACTCCCGTGGGCCCCGAGATGTAGCGCCAGTCTCCAGTCCCCCTGTGACAGATTTTTTTCAGCATCTGTTCCGGGACATGAACAGTGGAAAAACGTTATTCATCCCCAGTGCTGGGACTGACAAATAACGTCGCCTCCCCGAATGGCCAACAAAACGGCAGGGGTAGCATGAACTCCCCTGGTGACACAAAGTTCAGGAAATATCCTTTCGCCTGGATCATCAAAAAAACGTTTAAAGGCCTCTCCTGTTCATAAGTGGCCAACATGGAAGGTGGGGAAATTCCCCCGGTGGAAAAAACGCAATCAGAGTGTGTTGGGGGGCCGTTTGCCGCGCAACTCAGGAGGGTGTTCCGCTTTGTAGGAATGGGGTAAAGTGCATGCACAGTTTTTTGGCCATTTTTTAGAACTTCTAAGTCAGTGGGAAAACTTTCAGGAAATTTTTTCCAACCAGATTGAAAACATGCAACCATGCAGGGGCATGGACCATCCCTCCTCCCGCAGCGCGGGGCACCTTTTACTCCCCTTTTCCACACCAGGGGTTCCGATTTGCAGTTGGCGGGGAAAGCCCCACATCGATTTCTTTTTGCATGACGCGGAGCAGTTCTCCCCTGTGTGACTCCGTTCGCCAGGCAAGCCAGGTGTAGAACTGCGTGACACGCTGGTGTCCTACACATGTGGTATTATGGAGCATAACTTGTGGAGGCTGAAGAAGGTTGGTGGTGTAGGAGGAGGCGGACAATGGCGCGGGAGCCGCAGTTTGACAACGTGGAGGAGAAGCGGCGTCTCCTGTCCAAGCTAGTTTGGTGATGCCTGGGGCAGAAGCACATTCAACCCATGGCCGTAAGGACATGTACTGGCCCTGACCCGTAGTTCAGCTCCAACGGTCCAACGCTGCCGTGCACCATGGAACAAACCGATAAGCGGATGAGGCAAGGACTGGCCCACATCTGTTATACATAGTTAGAAGTTGCTGGTACTCGACCTTTATTGAAAGAAAATTATAACGGCTTGGAACTCTCCATCTCGGCTCGGCACATACCCATTATTTCACTGAACGGTGCATAGTCCACCAATATGGAAAGGGAGGGACTGCATTAAAACCAACAACATGGACAGGATCAACGGACCCAGCTCTTCTGCATCTGTAGGAATGTTGGACGCATATTGGTTTGTCTCTATGGCAATCCTCCTCGCTGAACGACTGCTGGCACCATGAGTAATCGAGGAGCAGGAGCATCTGGAACCGGGAATGATTCCAAAGAGAAAACAGCTCCCATCTGCAGAGGTGTGGAGCCTTGACTTTCTTGCAAAGGCCTCAAGTCCACTGGGCGCTGCTGCTGCTGTTGCGGCAGGATGGACTACCACATCTGAAAGCCACGTTTCCCCAGGCAAACCGGATGGGATGCTGCATGTGTTTGACCGCGATGGCTTGGTCAACGTTAGCTCCCTGGCCACGCTTCACTTTCTCCCACAGATACTAGACATAACCTCATATTCGGCTCCCTCCGGTGTCTTAGCAAAGAACTGCCACATATCCGCCGAGTGAGCTGAATTAACCGCCAACGCTCGCCCACTGAGCGACAACAGCCGCCCGCTGTCTCGCTGAGCCCCTGAGCCGCTGCTTTCCTTGGACCAGCTAGCGGTATTATTTACCAGTGGGCCGCTTGGCTCCCCGACCTCACCACAGCTGCTATTCCCCCCCCTTCGCTAGCTCACCGGCCACACAACCCACTTGCTGGCTGGCGCCGCTGCCTGAACGCGCAAGCTGACGCCCATTCCTCCAGACGATAAATGAAGCCCTTGGCCTCACACGGCCCCAAGTGCGGTCGACTAACAACATCATCATTTGTGTTCATCGTACACTACTGTTCCTCAATCACCGGTCTTAGGTATCAGAAGGCTGAACCCACTCACAGTACATGACCTCCATGCCACTCCACCACATCATATACTTTGCTGCCTACTGCAAGAAGCAGGGAATATTGGGCCCCATTTCTTTTCTTCGCTGCCAAGTATTTGCTGACGCCCTCCTCAAATTGTTCATCCTCGCTATATAGTGGCGCTGAGGCGCCAGACCACATAGTAGATCTCTGGCTGAGAACCGGATGGACAGGGCGGGTTGAGGGAGGTGATGGCCGCTGACCCGCTCGCCGGGCCCCCAATGCCAACTAAGGTTGTGTCTGACTTTCCCACTGACTCTTGCTTGGGGTTGTCAGATGTCATCTGGAGGAAGTGGGATGACCTAGTCAACCATCAAGAACCATTTGGGTTGCTGAATAACACACACGGCCGCTAGCTGACAGCGCAAGTGTGTGGCCTCACCGAGTGACCCCTGCTGCGACGTCCCCTTATAGTGCTGTGCTAGCGACCTGGCCAGTCCAGGAATGTTTGTGGAGGCCTCTGCACTCGCAGGTTAATAGCCGGCCACCATCTCTGACTGACATACTGCTTGTTTCAAAAAATGTATACAGACACTGTTTTAGAAGAAGATATCTGTATATGATAAATACACACCCTGGGAATTTGACTCCAAATGAACCCACTAGAAGCTTGGGTAACCTTGTATATAAAATGCGCTCCACAAATGGGCAGAAAAATTGACTTGTATCTGCCGATTTAAAAACTCTGTGTATTTAAAACGGAATATAAAATCACAAACAGTTCAATTAACCTTCGGATATGAAATAATGCTACACTAGAGATTCTTCTGTGGCGGTGAAAAACAAAGTTTCTTTTACTGAGTACCAACTGCAGAAAAATACCTTAGTAAACCCTTGATGTAAATTGCGCAAAAGAATTGAGCAACCAATAACTATGATCATTTTAAAGCGTGTTACAATGGCGTGTGATTTTACGCTACACAACAAGAGAAAAAACTTGTAATTAACCTCGCAAGTGAATATATGCAACAGGAAAAGTGTAATTTTTGGCGTGAAAAAAACGTTTCTTGTTAGAGTCCACAGCAGCAGAAACAACGCTTATTTAACCCCTGGAGTAAATTTGTCTCAAGAAGAAATTGAGCAACCAAAAACTATAAGCTTTGTATCGTGTTACAAAGGCATGTATTTTTACGCTACTCAACAAAGGAAAACTGTAATTAACCTTCGGTTCTGAATTAGGCTACAGGAAAAATGTCTTTTTTGGCGGTGAAAAAGACGGTTTCTTTTAGTCACCACAACAGCAGAACAACGCTTAATTAACCCCTGGATGTAAATTGCACAAAAGAATTGAGCAGCCAAAAATGAAGTGGTATTTGTATTGTAAAAACGCTGTTTCTTTAAATGAATACAACAGGAACAGGCTTAGATAACCCTTGGATATTCAATGTGCTGTGAGCAGATAGCATTAAAATGTATATGCAGCTGCAGTAGACACACACTGGAGTTCAGATCCAATACCCCACACCCCCCAAAAATCGCTGTATAAAAATGAGTTCTTTAGTATCAGCTACCATAAGCAGCCGCGGCAGCACCTTCCCTAATCAGTTCAGTGAGAGCGGTATGAGCTCCCAGCGTCGCTCCCGGACTTATATAGTGCGGTGACGTCACAGAATCCCGCTGGTCTCTGATTGGCTTCATCTCTGCTCATGTCATGTAGGCTACGCCTTTCTTCCTCCCAGAGTTCTTTGCCCCATGTAATGCCATGTGCTCGCAGCCATTTATCAATTGTTCCCGCGAATCACCCCAAACTTCGACTTCGTTCAGAATCGAAGTTTTCCTGAAATTCTAAACGAATTCCACTTCGTTAGAATCAATTCGCCCATCTCTAGTGACAGCCACCCGAAAAGCCTTGTCAAACGGCGGCTGCAGACATGACGTCAGTAAGTTACAAGAACTAATTAAAAAAAAAATTAACAGGCAATGAAGGTGTTCAATAGCTTCAGTAGAAGTGCTGCCAGCAAGTGATTCTTGACATGCTCCACTTTGTTTAAACAGCACTGAAAGCAATTTGCATTTGTCCACACAAAAAAAAAAAGACCCTAAAGGCAACTTATACGGCCAGGTCTACATGGCATTGGATACAAACCTCACTGAAAATCAGATCCTAAGACTTCTTAAAACTGAGCTTTTTGTCCAGGGCACGTCAAAAACAGCTCAAAAACCGACCATTTCTTGACGAGTGTAGCGGTTTTTGACATTTTTTTAAATTACTAATTACTAATAAATTAATTGCCGTGGATTTCTATAAAAAAACAAAACAAAAAAAAACACATTTCACTCATATTAGAGCGCAGTACGCTCGCAATACGTGGCGAAATGCGTCCCAAAATAAGCCGTGTGAACTTACCCTTAGTGAACAGCAACAGAAAATCAACTACAAACAGGTATTATTTAGTTATGTATGGCATTCTTGGTTGCCAAAGTATTGTACCAGCAAATCCATATAAATAAGATCTCCTCAAGAAGCAAAAAGCAGACTCTTAGCCCCCTTCACTACAGACCAGGGTTTTGGCCGGCTGGAAGACCTCGGATACAGCTTCCTGGGAAGACCTATATGCAAGCATAATTCCAGTAGGAAGAAAGCCTTCTCTTTACTGGAGGTTAGTTTCCAATACATTAAAGAGCCTGGAAACATGACTAGAGATTATCAGCCAAACCAGAATTTTCTCCAAATGGAAAGGATACCCCAAGCACACCACCCTGTTCACTATGCATCAGCCAGGTCAGGTACCTATGCCGCAGACCACGCTGATGTAAATGGTTACGAATGGTCTGACGTGACACTTGGTTGCTTCTCACCTCCCTTAAACATGGAGTTATGTGGCATTCATCATCTGGATCCACAGGGCAGGGCATTATTTACAATGAAGCAGGATCAGTGTGTGATGTAGCCGAAGGACGTCCACTTCTTTGCCTTTCTGTGACTCTTCCAGTCTCTCTGTATCGCTGTTGCAACCTAAGGATGACACTCAGTGGACACTCTAAGCTCAGTGGCCACTTCCATCTAAAGCCTTGCAATGGTGAGATACTGATGATCAATTGTAAGGTGTTGTCTTGGTCTCATGATGTCAAAATATGAACAGCATGACGAGGAGGATTGTTTAAATCCCAATTCAAATTGATCCCCTAAATTTATCTGGGATTTAACACCGGTTGTGAATTTTGCCATCAAACTCAGCAAGTTGTGCAAAAAGTACATAACATATATATGAGAGATTCTATGCTCGGGAAGATGTACACTACAGTATGATTATATTGTGGGGTGGTAAGAGGGGGTGAAGAGCCTTTGATGTATTTATACTGTTGAGTTGTTGGGGAAACTATAAGTCATTGATGTGGTTATGCTGTGGAGAGGATGAGTAGGTGAAGAAGCTCTAGATACCATCAAACAAGAGGGAGGGGGTGAAAAGGGTTAAATATCCTCAAAATGATCACCAATGTGCTCATTTCTGTGTATGTTTAAGATAACAAAATATTATTTTTCCCTGTATCACATAGAAGGGCCACATGCTTGGAGCATCTGCTAAACCCTTCACTGATGTTCTGGAGAAGGTAGGGTATGTACACACGGTGTATGGTGCGGGCCCCATAGACATTCATCATCAGCGGCGCGTATTCGCCGCTAACAACTGACATGTCACTTTTCTCCCCCGGCATACAATACAATTGTATGGAACGCGTGCGGGGACGCCGCATAACCCATAGCTCTCTAGGAGAGCTATGGATTACCATAATTGAGGTGCACATTTCGCCACGTATAATGCGCAATACGCGGCGAAATACGCAGTGACAAGCGCGCCAAAATAAGCCATGTGAACACACCCTTAGAGGGTAAAGTTTTCAGTGTCTGGGAGTGTGCTGCTCTGCATTCTCATTGCTTCTTACACCCAACAACAAAATTAAGAAACAGCCCTATGAATCGCTTAATTCACCACCACTAGAGGAGGAGTTCGGTGATGTTCACACAGCGCTTTTAGATGTGTTTGGATCCATGTTTCAGATTGTTTTCAATGTAAAACACGCATCAGAGTTCAGTCGAGTGATCGCCGATCCGCCTTTTCTATGTGCATTTCTGATGCGTCTTTCTAAACCGTTCAAATAATTGTCATGTTAATTCTTGATCCATTTTACGCAGCAGACGCCCTATTTAAAACTACAGGGTGTGTTGCTGCTGCACAGAAAACGCATCAAATACACAGCACACTTTGGGGGGGGATGTGTTTGGATGCGTTTTACGCAGCATTTCTCAATCTGCTTTTAGAACTGAAAAAAGCGGTGTGAACATACCTTAACAGAAGGGACACTGCGCTGGTCAGTTATAAATGTAATAAGTGCATCACTGATAACTGGCATGGAGTTGTAGGAAACCGCATAGGAAATGGTATAAAGCGATGTACACACAGCTATTACAAAAAACAAAACACACATGTACAGTTCTTGGCCCCAATTTTTTTAAATCCAGCATCAAGAAACACATATTAGGTGAAGGGTTTTTGATGCTGTTGTGTGTGGGGGGAGGAGGAGGGATATATTATATATACGGAGTCACATCGAAGAAGAGATGCCATAACAATACATACTATGTGAACAACGGCACAGATTTCCAATTGAATCTGGACATGGTTTGTGGGCATATTCCACATGTAATTTGAGTGAGGAATATATGTTTATTCTGTCCCAATCCCAAAACATATATTAAACAACAGAAGTTATATTTCTGTATATAGGGGGCTTTTTTTTAGCCTAGAGCACTGATCCCTCGTCAAGTAACTGTTTTGGGGATCTGGCACCACACGAAGGCTAACTGCACACGGCTAATTGCCGGGCGTACAGAACGCCCCGCAATTACCGCGGGTGTGTGGGTGTTTGCGCTGGCCGGCGCGCACCCCCGCGCCGCGGAGGGGGGGGGGGGCTGGCAGCCCTCGGCCCTATAGAAATTCGTTACTCACGGCACGTAAGCGACATGTCACTTATCTCCCCGTGCATCGTATTGTACACCCAGGGAGAGGAGGCGTAATCCATAGTTCTATATTACCGTAATAATGGGGACGCATTTCGCTCGTATTACAGCGCCGTACACCTCTAAATACATCCCAAAATCCGTCCTACTTTACGTTGTGTGAACATAGCCTAATACTCAGCAGGGTACTGGTAGGCTGGTTGGATGAGTTTGATAGCTCTAGGGGGGAAATTATGTATCAAGGCTCTTTAATAGGTTGGACACTGACTTACAGAGCAGCGCCTGCCAACAGGTAGCGCTAGACCGCCTTCGTTATATACCCCTTTTCCCAGGAAGCCCTGCCTCTGAACACCAGCTGGCATTGCCCAGAAAGAGGGCATCAATGACAATATGGGCACCCGTTCACAAACATGGAGCAAAGAAGTCAACACCAATAACATGAACTATTTTCCACTGCTAATCCTTAAACCTTTCTTAGCTCATACATCACATTAATATTATTAACATTATTGTGACCACACACTACTTCTGACCTCAGCAGTGCATAGCTCATGTGGGAAGTCATGTGACGCGAGCTGGCTTGGTGGATATGTAAGGTGCACAATAAGATGTCTGCACACATCATTCATTGCGGTCATGCGAAAAAGGGTCGACTTATCAGAGTTGGAAAGAGGGATCATTATTGGCTAGATTTCTGAAACTGCACAGTTCATGAACTGTTCCTGTGCTGCTGTGGTGAATGTGTGTCATGAGTGGGCAAATGGCACCATTAACAATAAACAACGTGGAAACTGTGGACATGCCGCTAATGTGAGAGATGAACATTGACTACAAAAGGTGCTACATTGCAGCAACTCGTCGGCAAAATGAATTAAGATGGCTACCAGATGTGTCTCTAAAACAGATCAGTGAACACTACTGCGTATTGGGCTCCAAAACAGATTGATGGTCACTGCCAGAGCATCAGGTGAGAAACAGAGAAAAAACATCATGCAACCATCGCTGGAAGAACACAAGCATTATGATCACAGTCAAGTTCTCGTGGCATTTTCTGGGATCACGTGGAAGGAACTCTCAGCCTACTTTGGTATGAATCCATCCTTACACACCCATACATGCCAATTGTCTTCCCTGAGGTAGATGAAATCTTCCAGCAAGAAAATGTGATATGTCAGATGGCTAGAAATGTCTAACATTGATTGGCAGAGCATGACCAATACTACCAAATACTACTCTGACCCCTATTCCCCAGACTTGAACCCAACTGAGCATTTGTAGGACTACCTTGAAAGTGGTATTTGCTCCATGGATCCTCACCCATGAACCCTCCAGCAGCTGTGGGATGCTCTGCAGTCACCATGGCTCCAGATATTTGTGACAACCTACCAGGATCTTATTGAGTCACACTAGGCTTGTCCAGCTGCGGACTGTGCTGCACACAGTGGTTACTCTGGATACTAACTGGTGGTCATAATAATGTGACCCGACCGTATAAGTATATAGATCTACAGAGAGATGCACATATAAATTAGGCTTGGCTTCCATCCATTAAAATGAAATATAGTCAACAGGGTCTGTTGGTCCAAATCTGGTGTCCTTCAACGGATTCAGCACCACCTCTGCAACAGAGGGTCTGAACTGAGCCAACGACGCAAATGTGAACCAACCCTTAAAGGGGTTGCCTCACCAAAGACATCTAACACCTAGCCACAAGATGGGTGATAAATCTATTATATTAATCAAGCTAAACTAGCAATGTACTCAGCTACCTCCATCAGTCTCATAGTAAATGGAGCATTGCTCTAGTCAGATGGGGAATTTGGGATCTCCATACTTAAAGGGGTTTTGCCACAATCTCATTTCATACCTCCTGCATCCAGCTCTTCAGCTCTGCGTGCTCAGAAGGGGGCGTGTGTGATTTGTTTGAATTGCAAATCATGTGACCCAGCAGGATGACATCACCAGGCCTTTCCTCTCTATAGTCACAGAAATGTCTGTTTATGTATAGAATTGTAAGTAGCTACACTGTAGCTCAGAGGTAACATTTTTGCTTTACAGCACAAGGGTCCTTGGTTCAAATCCCTGCAGGAACTTAACCTTTGGATTTTTATTTCTCTTTACAATGCACAGACCTCATTGAGGTTTCTTTTTTTTTTATTTGCACTGTTTGACTTATTACTAACTAGTCCAAAGGACGGGAGTAGAATGACAGCACCCGGGGTTTGAACACTCAGTAGCTGCCTGAGAGGAGAGGTGATGTCTGAGCATGTGTGACCAGGACTAAGGAGCTCACAGCCCTAGCCGTATCCCCTGGAGGTGAGCTGTAAACAATGGATCACTAAGGCCCCGTTCACACGGCTTATTGCCGACGGATTTGTGCGCCGTATTGAGCGCACAAATCCGCCGTGAATACGGGCGGGACGGGGGCGGGCCGGAGCGCTGCGGGGCGCCGTCTCCCGGCCCCATAGACAATGCATTGTTTACGGCGCGTCCGCAGCCGTAAATAATGTGCATGTCACTTTTCACCCCCCGCGGCGGATTTGCCGAGCGGGGAGGAGCGACGGATTCCACTGTTCTCAATGAGAGCAGTGGATTACCGAATGACTCCGACGGATTGGCGCCGAAATTGAAGCGCAAATCCGGCGCGGAATACGGCGCAATCCGCGGCAAATAAGCCGTGTGAACGGGCCTAAGAGCAGCTAAAACAAAAACTGGTGCAGAATTTTTAATAATGATGAATAGTGAAAATGTTTATTATTTAATTTTCAAACTTCCCACATCAATTTTACTTTGTGGCAAAACCCCTTTAATGATGGCAGACCGAGCAGTCAGCCTCCACTGTTCATAGATTTATAAACTGATTTTGGTGGGACAATATTTTGTATTTTTATTTGAATATCAATGTGGTGTGCGACCTAAGAAAAATCCATTGAAACGTATTTGCAGATAAATGGGAGCTTATAGTTTACAGATGGGAATATGGGACATCAGCACAGACTGAAAATTTACAAAGTTATCTTGTGTGTAAAGTGCTTCCAAGTCACAATAGACAAATATATAAGTGGAGAAAATGTAAAAATGCAATTACAGATATTCCTGTTCAAACCAGAAATATTGGATCCGATCCTAAAACATCCAGAAGGTCATATGGAAAAAGTAATAGCATCCAGACGGAATATCATTTACAGTGGATTGGTATGCAAACAGCGTGCCATGTTCCTGCTCTAGCTTTCACATTTAGACAACTCCATCTTCAGGACCTGACCTGTGAACAGACAGCTTATCAATAGATAAGGGATGCCCATATTTCACACCACCTCATTCTTAGGACACGGATGTCATGGCATACATTGAGCTCAATGTATAAACAGTATGCAGTAAGCTCCCCCTAGTGGTGGCTGCAAACAGTCATACTTGGTAGTTGAGAAAAACAACATAAGCCAGCTCACCACTCCATGAAGGAGGTCGCACGGATCTTCCCGGTGGTAGGAACAAATGGCATCAGAAGATAAGGAGAGATGATCCAGCGATCCAAGTATAAGTCCAAAAGTAGTGTAAAACGCTTCTTTTATTGTAATTCCATTAAAAACAGAATGCATATAAACAACACAAGCAACAGACGTGCTTCCGACGCGTTTCGGGGTGACCCCCTTAATCATGGCATGGTACTTAAAGGGAATGTGTCAAAAAATTACTTATTGTTTAACTCGCATTTTTGTTAAACACATTTTTTTAGGAATTTTTGGTTATTTTTTTTAATTTTCCATATCATTTTCAATATTTTTTAAGAATTCTTAAGTCCTGCAGCTTTTACTTTGGCCCCTAGGCCTAATAATAGTCTGACACTTCCTGTTCTGTAGAAAGAGATTTTCAGTAGTCTGCTCATTATCACAAGCACAAGCAGGGTCGAAATGAAAGTAGACACCAATGTGTATAGATAACACAGGATCCACCAGTCACAATAGGAGATAGTCATAATTCATCCTCTCCCCCTCCCTGCACAGTGACTTCTTCCCAGGTCACACAGAATGCCTAGAAAACTCTCCTATAGAAGTCAATGGGGCTGAGTCACTTTTAAAGAGGACCTAACACTTTCAGAGAAACCTCATGAAGTAACAGAAGACTAAATACAAACACCTTCTCAAATATGCTTCAATAGAAAAATCAAAGCCTATCACCTGTAATAAAGTTTTTTAAAAAGGCACTGGCCCTTTAAGACAGCTCTGAAGTTGGGTCAAGTCAGCACATGACAGCTTGATGGATCACTGTGTTGACAGTTGACGGCTTCTGAGTTGGGAGAGCTCACTGTGCAGGGGGGAGCCTGTAAGTCTGCATCATGTGCACACCAGCAGCAGTATGATATAGATGCCTGTGTGCTATGGAGAAGACTGAAGCAACAGGTAAATGCTGTGACACTATCTCCTCAGTGTGCTGTGCCTTCTGTACTGTATGTAGTGAGAGACTCAGAGTACCCTGTACAAGCAACTATGCCCTCAGCTCCCCCTGCACAGTTGGTAGCTCCACCAACATGATAAGGATCTCCTGAATTACAAAGTGAAAGTCAAACCTGTCCCTCTGTAATACTGAGGTAAACCCTCAGGACTGCTAAAGACGTATTTGAGAAATGTCTTATAATTTTATTTATTATCAATTTTTGTGTGTTTGTGGGGAGGTGATAGGTCCTCCTTAAGGCCGTATCCCCACGTAACCGTCTGAAAAACCGGCCGCAAACTTTTACATGGGCCGCTATGGAAAACCTGTGCAGCAGTCCCCACTGCACGGGTTTTCCGCCCGTCGGTTTTTCAGGCCGCCCGAAAAGCATTCTACATGTTCATTCTTCCGTCCGGTTTTCGGACAGAATACTAACAAGTGAAAATGAAGGGGGACGGCTTTTCTCCGCTAATCACAGAGAAAAGCTGTCCTCCCGTGGCCGTGTGCATGGCACACAAACCGGACAAATACAGGTCGGATAAACTGACCGGTATTTGTCCTGTGCCGTGTAAACGGGCCCCAAGGCTCCTGTGTGCACGAAGCTGTTGTAAAGTATCTCTGTGACTGCTGTTAAAGCAGTGCAGGCTAGACTGCTGTACCCACAATCATATATAGACGGCCGAATTGAGAAATCTACAATCAGAAAATAAAAACGGCAAAGAAGAAACGATTATGGATCAGGTTCTTCTTTCTAATAAGTAAAAAAAACTAATAATAATAGGCGACAGATTCCCTTTAACTCTGCGCTGGGAATTTCTGGATCTAGTTAGGTCAAAAGGTGGCCATTCACTTTAAGCAAGTCATAGGCATGAGGCATATGAACCTGCATCATCTAGGTAATAAAGAATCAAAACTGTTAAGCCGTGTTCACACGGCTTATTCCCGACGGATTTGTGAGCCGTATTGAGCTCACAAATCCGCCGTGAATAAGGGGCGGGGCGGGGCCGGAGCGCGCGGAGGCGCCGCTCCCCGGCCCCATAGACAATGCATTGTTTACGGCGCGTCCGCCCCGTAAATAATGTGCATGTCACTTTCTCCCCCCGCGGCGGATTTGCCGAGCGGGGAGGAGCGACGGAATCCACTGTTCTCTATGAGAGCAGTGGATTACCGTAATGACTCCGACGGATTGGCGCCGTACTGAAGCGCAAATCCGGCGCGGGGTACGGCGCCAATCCGTGCCCAAATAAGCCGTGTGAACGAGGCCTAACCCTACAAAAAACATCACCCAGATACAATAAATCCAAAGCCATTCCCTGTTCTAAATGAAGAACGGCCAACATTACTCTGATCAAGAAATTGTCTGCTAAGAACTGGCCATTTCTGTGAAAAAAACAAAATGACACTTGCCGTGTTCCCTTCAATGAATTTTAGGAGAACGCTTTTAACCCTTCAAAACCAGTACCGGCCACCGCCCATGGTCTTCTATATGCACTATGTGAGGTGCCTACACGGAAGCAGTGCTAAGCAAGGTGACGCGGTATATCAAACTTTTTGTTCCTATCATACATTGACCACAAGCATTAATGAGCTTGCTTACAGACTTTTCCATTAGGCTTTGCATTGTTGAGCAGGGAGGGCTCTCATTCTCTTGAGCTGGATTTTTCTGTGGTATCACAGAACTGATGATGTGGCAGCCTAGAAACAGCTGCTGGAAGCTCTCCTATTCATACACACAAAGCAGCACAGGCATTTGTTCCTAATCTGCATGGTATGGTTAAAGAATGTGCTTCTATCTAGACGTCCATGCCAGTCCCAGGTATTTTCATGTGTGTTACACACCGGCCATGCTGCAGGTCATTACGGAATATACTCCTATAGACTTTCCGGAGGTCTCTGCAGCATTTAAACTATACTGTGGCATTAAGTTACAGCAAAAGGAGACAGGGAATTTATCTACTTCAGTGATTGGTTCCAATGATAACAGAGAACCAGACTGCAAAATGGATTGTCTTACATCGCAGTGTTACGCAGGCAATTCTACCACAGACTTATTTAAACATACCGTAGATGCTGTAAAGCAGGGGTGCACAACATCCAGACTGGGGGCCCCTCTGTGCGATCCCCAGCAATTGGGACACGTCTTTGTCCTCATACTTTAGAGAGGAGTATTAGGGCATGTCCCCACGGCACGGGTTTTCGGCCGGTTTGTGGTTTTTCAGACTGCCTGAAAAACCGTCCGAAAATGAGCACAATGGTGCTCTATGGAAAACCCGTGCAGCAGTGCCCACTGCACGGGTTTTCCGTCGGGCGGTTTTTCCGGCGCAAAACATTGAACATGCACAATTTTCCGTCCGGTTTCCAGACAGAATCTGTGCATCTTGATGTGAAGGGGAGGGCTTTACTCCACTCATCGCGGAGAAAAGCCCCCTTCCCCTGTGCGGCCGGTCGCAAAACAGGACAAATACTGGCCGGCAAAAGGGCCGGTATTTATCCTGTGCAGTGGGAACGCGCCCTTGCTATTCTGAAGGCTGCATTCACCTGATGGCACTGTTCAGGTATGTTCATACAATGTATTTTGGAGAGTCATTTTCACTGAACTACGTGCCAAAATAGGCTTCAAACATTGTTCAAGTACAGCACTCATTGAGTGCAGTGTAAAATCATTGTCATTGTGCAAACAGCGCGTATTTTTCAATGGGTACTGTGCAAGAAATGTAAAGTACATAAGGCAGAAATCTGCCTCTGGCCTTTGCGCGTTGTTTTTTTTGTTGAGATTATGCGTTTACAAACACGTAGACAAACAAATTTTTTCAGTATGCACATGTAGGCGCCGCAAAAATATTGTGTGAACATACCCTTATGGCAAGCAATGTATGGCTGTATATAGGAGTTGGAGAGGTGGTTATAAATGTGTGTTGTTCTCTATAGTTATAGTTGTTAGGCTATGTTCACATGGCTTATTTTGGGACACATTTCGCCACATATTGCGAGCGTACTGCGCACTAACGCGAGCTAAATGCACCCCAATCATTACGGTACTCCACAGTTCTCATAGAGAACTGTGGATTACGCCTCCTCACCCCGCTCTGACAATACGATCGTATTGTACGAGCGGGGAGATAACTGACATGTCATTTATTCACGGCGCTTACACGCCGCGAGTAATGGCCGTCCATGGGGCCGAGGGAGTACGCACCGATCAGCGCGAGCTCCCGTACACCCGCCGTAATTAAGCCGTGTGAACATACCCTTAAAGTCACTTTTGTAACCTCCAAAAACTACCATGAAAGCATGCCCCTCTACTCCTCTTTCTGGAAAACCGAGCAGGAAACCCCTCATTTTAATCTCTGGGAGTCCCTAAAGTAGAACCAAGAGCTCTGGGCCATTTTGGCTATTTACAATTTAAGTATCGTAAAGACAAAGAATAGCCCAAAATACTGCAGGGAGAGGTACAATATGGATCAGAAAATACTGTGCACCACTGCTGTAAAGTAATGTCTGTGTTTGGGAGCCCCAATGTAACCAAAGTTTTCAAATTCATGCACAGACTATTCTCAAAGCCCTCTTCCACTGTGTGAGCCTTAGGCTAGGGCCCCACAGCATAGGACAAAAACCAGCGGAAAGCGAACAGATTTTTGTCCAATGCACGACCGCGGTTTTAGTCACCGTTTTAACAAAAATCGCGGTCAGTAGAATACGTAGAATGTACGGGAAACCGGGATTTTACAACATCTTCCTAAATCTGCCAGTGCCAGAAAACGAGCAGGAAAACAAACGACCTGTGTAGACTACAGGTCATTTTTTTGTATTAAAGTCTATGGGCTGCATAAATGGTTGGATTTTCAGCAGCTTCAAAATAGTAAAACCGCCGAAAATCCGACCCTTTTTGTGTGCTGCGTGGACATAGCCTTAGCCTATCTGCCCATATCTGGGAAGCAATCAAAGGGATTTTACCATAGAGTAAAAACCCCAGCGCTGGCCGCTCACAGCAAAAAGACCGTGCACATGAATGAGGAGGATGGCATTTACGGCCGGCCTCTTCACTCACTTCTATGGGCGCTTCCTAAGATAGCGGAGTGTACGCGCTAGGCTATGTCTGGAAGCATGTCCACACGAAGCTATTCATCTGTATGCATTCTTTAGGCAAATTATATAGGTGCATTTGTATACCTGTTTTTAATTTTGCTTTGTTCAGGAGATAGTATCACTTTTATTGTACACACATCTCTAGTGTAGGGCCCACCCTCCCTGCTCTTATCTGATTGATTCAAGTTGCTGTCAGTCAGTTTGACCATGGTGATGTGACTCCCTGTTGAGTCTTCTCTCTAGCAAAGAAGCTTTGTTTATCTAAATTAATGACAAGTTTAAAGCCTTAGAGCTCAGCAGCTGTGTGCATTACATAGTATAAATGTCCTGCACTCATCTCACTGTAACAGGAATAGCGGAGCAGATATTGCAATACCTGCTATAGAACCACCCACAACCTGGCCAGGAAGTGCAAGTCTGAAGCAGCCTGTGGCACTGTGAAACTGCATGGTGAGAAAACCCTTTTAAGGGTGTATGTCTTCAATAAGGATACCCTTATGTAATCGACATAACAAAGGCCTTTAGGTGGTACAATTCTTGCCATGGAAAGACTAAACTTTCTTTAGATCTACATGAGTGGAACATTTTAAGCCATCAATAAGACGAGGGGAATGGGACAAATTAATATTACCAACAGAGACAAGATGGCCCTTTACGCTTAAAAGTGAGGCATCATCTGGTATGAATGAGCCGATTTCCTGAATGAACTGATACGTGCTTTATATAGCTAGCTCTGTATATTATGCCCAGTCCCCTTTTCTTTTTATCTTATGCTGAGTGTAGCTTTAAGATGTCCCTCTGCGTGGAAATACTACTGCTGCCTTAGACATACTTATTTAATAATCCTGCCAATGCACTAGGTTACATCTGACATGTCTGAAGACAGTACTCAGACAGCCGATGGATCAGCATTACTGGTCCAGGCTCGCCTACTTTACCGTCTCCTTGGCTATAAATGAAGTATTGCACACGTGGTTTTGTAGTCCACTTTATGAAGCAACTCTGCAAAAAACAAGTGGGGGCCATTTCTTGTGCACATGCTTGGTCTGTAAAGTCACAATAGTTGATTTGTTATATAGTGATTTTTCTACTTTTTTGGTTGTGTATCTGTGCACAATGTTTTTTTTTTTTACCTTGGCTATTCAGCGATAGATAGATAGATAGATAGATAGATAGATAGATAGATAGATAGATAGATAGATAGATATAACCATACTGACATATGCTTCAGCACTGCATTTCTAACAATGGCTAGAAATTTTTATCTATGGTGTTGATGTTGTGATCTTTTAAATTATTATTATTATTATTATTTATTTTAAAGCGCCATTGATTCCAGGGCGCTGTACATTCGAGGGGGTTACATACACAACATAATTCAAACAAGTACAGTGATAATTAATGAATGACAATTGGCACGACAGAGGGAGAGAGAGGACCCTACCCGCGAGGGCTTACAATCTACAAGGAGGGGGAAAAAGACAGAAGGTGAGGGGCAGACATGTATGTGGACGGTGTAGTGACAGCAGGTTATTGTAGGTTATAGGCAAGCCTGAAGAAATGGTTTTCAGGTTGCTTTTGAAGCTGGTGAAAGTGGAGAGAGTTCTGATGTGTTGGGGGCAGTGAGTTCCAGAGTGTGGGTGAAGCACGGGAGAAGTCTTGGAGACGGTTGTGTTGAGGAGCTGATAAGGGGAGAGCAGAGGAGAAGGTCCTGTGAGGAGCGGAGATTGCGTGAGGGGAGATATTTGGAAATTAGGGCAGAGATGTATGGAGGGGAGAGGTTATGGAGAGCCTTGTAGGTCAAGTTAGCAACTTGAAATTGATTCGCTGGGCAACGGGGAGCCAGTGAAGAGATTGACAGAGGGGAGAGGCAGAGGAGTAGCGGGGAGAAAGGTGGATAAGACGGGCGGCAGAGTTGAGAATTGTTTGAAGGGGGGCAAGAGTGCTAGATGGGAGGCCACAGAGAAGGATGTTGCAGTAGTCTATGTGTGTAATATTGCCCAGTAATATAGGTGTGCTTTCAGCTATGCCTATCTATCTGCACTGTTGCTAGTGGACTCCTGAGTAAACAATTTACAATACCATATGTTCTCCAGGACTACATGTAGAGGAATGAACCGGCTGTATCACCCAAACTGTATGGTGCCCTCATTCACAGCCTTATATTTACTATTTTGCCATAGGCAAACTTAAACTCTATCAGTTCTCTAGCTATAAAACACTAAAACGTAACTTTTATTATGTATAACTCTTAACCTCTATACACACTATTTAAAATATAAAATATTAGTAATCAGGTTTTTAAATAGTGCGTATAGAGGTTAAGAGTTATACATAAAAGCTAAGTTTTAGTGTTTTATAGATAGAGAACTGATAGAGTTTAAGTTTGCCTATGGCAAAATAGTAAATATAGTGATCAATACTCACTCTCTGTTCTCTTGCGAGATTCCCATTTTTTTGGGAGATTATTTGACTCATTCACAGCCTACACTACTAGGACAGCAAACGTAAGAGTTTTGGAGTGATCAAATCTCCTGCACTAGATGTCTCATCTAGTTACAAAGAAGCTAAATATGATATAGAACAACCCACAGCCTGACGAGGCAGAGAGAGTGTAAAGCTGCCAGTGCCTGTGAAAACGCATGCTGAAAAAACCCTTGAGGCTATGTTCACATGGGTTAACTGCGGGACATAATTAAGCCCCGCAGTTACGCCGTGTGGCCGGGGGCGGGGCGGGAGCGGGGGTGGGAGCGGGGGGCCGGCACCTCGCCGGCCCATATACATGCATTGCCAGCGGCGCGTATACGCCGCTGGTAAATCACATGTGAATTATCTCCCCCCATGGCGTATTAACTGAGCAGGGCGAGGAGACGTAATCCATAGTTCTCGATGAGAACTGTGGATTACCGTAGTTATTAGGACGGATTCAGCCCGTAATTGGCGCACTCCGGCACGTAATTACGGACTGAATTACGTCCTGAACTTAGCCGTGCGAACATGGCCTTAAGGTACGTCTACACAATAAATGTAAAAATACTCGAATGTTTCCGAATCCTAAAACCGTGTTGACCAACGAGTATTTTGACAGTTTTCAATCTGGATTTTAGGTCTCTCCCCGCCCCCCACCAAATTAACAGCCAGAAAACAAGTCCCCTAATCTCTGTGGGGTTTTGGACATGTTTTTGACCTGGAATATGACCACTGCGGTTTTGAAATCCAACTCGTGTGAAGTACAACTTACATTTCCAATTGAAGTCTATGGGGTTGGTTTTTACAGTCAGATTGTTACGGTTTTTAAAACCCGAACCTGCGTGTAAATAAGATGGGAAATGCTTGTTGTGTGGATGGGCCCTAAGGCTATGTTCACACGGTGTATTTGCAGGGCGTAATTACGCCCCGCAATTACGCCGTGTGACCGGGGGCGGGGCGGGAGCGGGGGACTGAGCGGGGGGCCGGCACTTCGCCGGCCCATAGACTTGAATTGCTAGTAATTCACATGTCAATTATCTCCCCGCCCGGCAGCTTCGGCGGGCGGGGAGAGGAGACGTAATCCATAGTTCTCTATGAGAACTGTGAATTACCGTAATGACTGGGCCATTTTCAGCCCGTAATTTGCGCACTTCGGCGTGCAATTACGGACCGAAATACGGCCCAAACTTAGCCGTGTGAACATAGCTTAAGGGTTTGTCAGTCTCTGAGCTGAATGTATAAGTTGTGTTAAGCATGTGGAGACAGCCAATAAATATTCATTATAACTGGACAGAGTTAGATCCTCCAATTAGTGGTGATGTGGTTAAGAAATGCAGCAGGATCACGGTTATTAGGAGGAAATAACCGATATATACTGTAAAACACACATTTATCATTGTGAAAGGATTTGTCACAAGATAATAAACAGACCCAGACACATGGTCCTTACAGCTAAATACGAAGCATATTTTAGAATAACACAAACCAGACTAAGAACTAACTACTAAACCATTGATTTATAGACCGGACAAGAACAAGTAACCGCAGACACCGCATATGTTGATAGTGTGCTGCCATCTAGAGTATGTACTCATCATTGCACTCAGAACGTAAAGAATCGTAAAATAAGAGGCAAAGACTCTGTGGAGCACAACATTATCTGATCCACGGCACTTCAATTGTAAATAGGTTAAGTGGCAGAGAGGTCTTGGTTCCACTTTAGGGGCTGCCAGAGATCAGAATTGGGATCCCCTGCTCGGTTCTCCAGTGAGAGGATATGAGGGGCCTAGTTCCATTGTAGTTTTTGGGGGGTTACAAAAGTGGCTGTTTCACAACTATAACTAGGCATATCCAAGCATACAGGGCAAGCTACAAGGGTGGGTTCACACTACTTTAATGGCTACCTTGCAGGTATCCATCGGGGTACTGGGAAAAAAGGTACTGCGACGCAGCCACAGCAGCTCCATAGGAAATAATAGAGCAGACATAGCCCTACATGGGCATATGCTTATTTTACGAAAATCAATAGCTGTAGTCTAGTAAGCTATTGAGGGAAACGCATAAGCTGTCGGAAAATAGAGCAAATGCCCCCCCCATGCAGGGCTACATCTGCTCTATTATCCCCTATGGGGCCACCATGACTGTGTTGTGATCTTTATCAGGGTACCTTTTTTCACGGTACCCCAACAGATACATGCAACTTAGGGTAGGTTCACACCACGGTAATGGCTAACAGTGCAGTCAAAAAAGGAATATTCCTTTCTGAAGTATGGAAACAAAGCAAGTTTGTGCCTTAAAGTGGATCTATCATCTCCAAAGAACCTTATGAAGTGACAGAAGACTGAAATATAAACTTTCTCAAATGTGTTTAATTAGAGAAATTAAAGTGTTTCACCTGTAATTCAATTAAAAAAAAAATGCTGGCCCTTTCAGACAGGACTGAAGTCGAGCCAAGTCAGCTCCTAAGAGCATGATGGACCCCTATGCTTCTGTACTATAGAAAGTTCTGTACCAGCGAGGGTAAGTCAGTTGAAGTCAAAATCAGAATGACAATATTCATAGTATACAACTTTCATATTATACAGTACTGATCATAAAGTAATGATATGCATAAGAGAGTAATTCTCAAAAGACAGACAAGCAACAGCTGGGTTAAGTAAAAGCTTACATTATGCATGTACAGTGATACAAGCCTAGAAACCTTATATGCCAGCCAAGAAGGGGACAGGCATCTCAATCATTTGTCAATGAGTCCACAATAGCATGCAAATTATCCATGGTTCTCGTCGGTGCACACCACCGACTCCATACCTTAACACGTATTTCAGGACATTTTAAATATGAACATGTCAAAAGGGATATTATTTACTAAAGCTTTCCGCAGAGATAAGAAGTGACGCCTGTCGCTCATCCAGCATAACGCTATTGCCTTCCTTGCCAGAAACTGCGCTTGTCTGAGAAAAATTCTATCAGAATTCAGCAGCTGCTCTTCATCCAGAATACCAAAGATGCACACGCTGGGCGAGAACGGGCCGACACGGGGAAAAGGCAGTCACCAAAAGACGGCAATTAAGGGACACGTCCATATAATAAGATCAGCTCACGCTTTAGTACACCTGATGCAGAAGGCCTGCTACCCATTCTGAATATCCGCACCAGAATGAGAGAAGTTCAGTGTGAAAGGTATATTTGTATAAGTCTAATAATTGCAAGAGACAGAAATAATAGTGAATCGAATACATAATAAAACATATTAAAAAGCTCAAATTACTCCCCTTCTGCCATTTTACAAATTAAATAAAAAAAAGGTTACGCATAATTGGTATCACTGTGTCCATAAAAGTCCAATCCATTACAATATAACATCATTTACCCCAGATGCTTAACACCATAGAAGAATAAAAAAAAAATCCACAAACCCTATTTTTTTGTTATTTCACATCCCCAAAAACTTGGAATAAAAAGTGATCATACAGTTGTATATACTCAAAAATGATACCAATAAAAATTACACTTCAGCCCACAAAAAATGCACCCCAACCAGGTCCACAGATGGAAAAACAAAAAAAGTTATAGGACACTGAAACACAGTTTTGCATTCACAGTCTCCTCATGCCATTACCCCAACAGGAGATTATCTCTAACACAATTACAGATAACTGCAGGTTGATTAGTGCTCACAGCACTTGTACCTTTGGTTTCCTTCAGCTAATCTTGTTTAATCGAATTCATTTACTCAGAGCTAATTCCAGTCAGTCAATCTATGGAGTAACATCTCTCCTATGTTCAGATAACAAGTATACAGGGTACTGTAAACACCTCGGTGCAGTGGAAGACCTGCTAAACTGTCTATAGCTCATGACTAAAGTGAAATCTACTGACCAATGTATTTAGAAAATGTCTGTATTTAACAGTCCCCTTATATTGAAAGCCAATTTGCGTAGTGAGAAAACCCCTTTAATACAGGTATGGACTTCCCCACTGAAATGAGTAAAATCCACATTACATCTACAAAATCAACTGGCACACTGCGGATATAAACTCCGCACAGCGGATCAATCTCCATGTGGCTGTGACCGATGTTAAAATCTCATCAACCTTACTGATA
The DNA here is from genome assembly GCA_025379985.1 of Phyllomedusa bahiana. Lineage (NCBI taxonomy): Eukaryota > Metazoa > Chordata > Amphibia > Anura > Hylidae > Phyllomedusa > Phyllomedusa bahiana. The sequence continues at coordinate 85,944 of JAODAL010006305.1, read as the reverse complement.
CTATACTTTGACTATTACTTTATGCAGCAAAAAACACTGTGCAAAATATGGCACGTATCTGACCCAACAGAAAACATCTGTACAGAGAAACAAAGAAATAAAACTGCAAGCTATTGGAAAGCGGTGGTTGCATGGCTCTATGGACGCAGGCCCTACTGCAGGACACAGACAGACAGCTTCCACATAAGGATGGAAATTCAATGGTGCCAATCACCACCTGCCGCATCGAAGGCTAATGTAGACTCCATATAGGACCTGGCTCCAATCACCTAATAACGGGGTGCAGCATGAGTGACAACTCCCCATCTTCTGCTAAGTGGTTCCCCTTTATGTTGTAGCACCTGAAAAGCCATCAGCTGTCAAGGCATGCTGGGAAATATTCAAAAGCAATGACTATTTTAAAATCTGTCCCTGTTTGGTTCAACACTGAATTCGTTTGGGACGTCCCAAACGCCATTTATTTCACTGTATCCCACCATAATTGTAATCCTAACCCAGGCTAGGGATTTTGTGTCTACAGACCATAAAGGAGATTGCTCATCACACAAATGGATGGCATATCAGTAGATAGTGCAGATCATTTACGTGGGAGCTGAACCTCATTTCCAGAACGGCCCTGATAGTGCTGCGCTTGCGAGATTACTTTACATTTATTTTAACCCCTAAAGGGCCCGGCGGTTTTTTTGTTGTTGACACGTTCGTTTTTCCATCCTCGCCTTCCCAGAACCATAACTTTTTTATTTTTCCACCTACATAGACATATGAGGGCTTTTTTTTTTTGTGGGACAAGATGTAGTTTCTAATGGTGTTATTCACTGTACTATACAATATACTGGGAAACCGCAAAAAAATTCCAAGTGGGACAAATTGTAAAAAAAAAAACTATTTTCGCCATGTTTGCGGGGGTTTTGCTTTTATGGCGTTCAATCTTCGGTAAATATAATGTGTTATCTGTATTCTACAGGTTGATACGCATCCGGCAATACCAAACATAGGGTTTCCGTTATGTTTTGGTACCGTAAAAAATTCCAAACTTTTTCTATTTTTGAAATTTGTGCCACGGCGCCATTTTGTGCGACCACTAACATTTGTTGCGGGCTGAAGTGTACTTTTTATTGATAGCAGTTTGGAATGCATGTGACTTTTTTGATTACTCTTATTCCAATTTTTAAATGACATAAAATGACCAAAAAACGCAATTTTGGCGTTTGGAATTGTTTTTCTTCTACGGTGTTCAGCGTACGGGTTAAATATATTTTTATAGATCAGACTTTTTCGGACGCGACGATACTAAATATGTGTACATTTTTTATTTTTTTATTTGCAAAAAGGGGGAAGGGGGTGATTTGAACTTAATACTTTTTTGTACTTTAAAACTTTATTTCTTTTTTTTTTTACTTTAACATCGAGTCCCCCTACGGTGCTTGACCACTAGGGGGCGCGATCGTTAATACAGTCTAATGTATTGCATAAAGAATGCATTACACTGTACAAAGATGGCGGTTTCCCCACTTCCTGCCTGTGGCCAAGAGTGGAGCAAACGCAGACATGGCAGCAGTGGGAGCCTTCACAAGGCTCCCTGCTGCCATGTCAATGCATCGGATCGCCGCAGTTATGCTGCGTGGATGCCTATCGCCGGGAAGACCGGTGCGCGGCACCGCTCTTCGTTCATTTAGACGCCGCAGTGTCTAAGGAGTTAAAGAGCGCGGGCGGGCGACGCTGCCCGCTCGCGCTGTAACGGCCGGGTGTTAGCTGCGAACAGCCATTAACACCCGGCGTCTGCGCGGGGGGAGTGATCCCCTTGCAAAGCCCCTTAGGGACCCTGGGAGGTACTCATACGTCCAGGGTCCTTAATGGGTTAATGGGAGTCCCAAACACAACGAAACGCAGCCACTCAGCTTTACTCACAACGTCCACTAAAATTAAGCGCAGCCGATTCCAGAGATATGCAGGGATACCAGAAAAGGAACCCGTACCCATGTGACATTGGTGGCATAGCCTATCAATATGCTATCGATGTGAGAAACAAAATTCCTTTAAAGGGTTTTCCCATTTTAAAAAATGCTCGTCAGTCTGGAGATGTTATAAGATGGAAAAAAAATCTCAGCTTTTAAACCTGCCCGTTCCAGAACAGTACCTGGTGCACATGCTGATCAGTGGTCACATGACACTGCATCCAAATACAGGTCTCATTGGACACGTGCCATATATCCAGGAAGCGGAACTTTTATTTCTAGAATTAAAGGGGTCGTCTCACTACATTGCTTATCTCAGTCCTGTTTTCTCAGTTTTATTTTTTAATTTAGGGCCGTGATTACCGGCTTTTACTGGCCTGCAGTAATGAGCTGCTCAGGACACCAGGTCTGTAGCTATAGTGACCAGTGCTGGCAGCCTCTCTGGAGAGAATGTAAAGATCTATAGCAACCAGCCCTGGCAGACTCTCAGGAGAGAATGAACAGGTCTGTAGCTATAGCAACCAGCCCTGGCAGCCTCTCAAGAGAGAACGAATAGGTCTGTAGCTACAGCGACCAGTGCTGCAAGCCTATAAAGAAAGAATAAACAGGTCTGTAGCTATAGCAACCAGCACTGGCAACCTATCAGGAGAGATCAAACAGGTCTGTAGCTTTAGCGACCAGCGCTGGCAATCTATCAGGAGAGAATGAACAGATCTGTAGCTATAGCGACCTGAGGAGCTGATGCAGCCTAACAGGAGAGATCGAACAGGTCTGTAGTTATAGCAACCAGCACTGGCAACCTAATCAGGAGAGATCGAACAGGTCTGTAGCTATAGCACCCTGAGGAGCTGATGCAGCCCATACAGGAGGGGATATCTCAGAATAGGAAGGACACAGGTAATGGACATATATTGCAAAGTGACTTGTTTTTGCAAGATCTTTAACATAAAAAGCAATCCTTGTAGTGAGACAACCCCTTTAATAACCCTAAGATTAATTATTCCATTTGGATCTGTGTACATATACAAAGAGTGCAATCAGTAATATACAGAGAAGGTACAGTGAGTAACTCCTATATATAGGTATTCACATCACACCACTATGACAAGTATTAGGATTCCACTGCAGTTGGATATCCAACATATTCCTGAACACAGACCGACCTCGCTATTAAAATGCTAACATTGCTCCCCCGACAAGTTTCACCTAAACAGCTGCTTCAGGGGTAATGGAGCAAAACGAAAGAAGCTGTTTAGATGAAGCGTGTTGGTTACTACATTAGGGTATCCTAAGGTGATGCTGAATGGAAAGGGATACCCCAGCACAAGCACTACAGAGCCTGAGGTGACAGAGAGCAGCCAGGTAAGCCATGCAGGCCACTTAGTAACCCTTCACCCCAGCTTGGAGATAGGGCTACAGCTCAGTTTCATTCATTTGGGCCACCGGGTAGTGAGGTGTAACACTAGAATGACCATGCTAGACCACCCACAGCTGCAGGTACCAAAGAAAGTGACACAGAGAAGCAGAAAACCAAAAAAAATGCCACCGGTGCCAGGTCTGTTCTGTGGAGAACATGCACGGTGCCGACAGACCCCACTGGCCATAATAGGAGCCATCTGGCTTCCGTCATGACGTCCATCTCTTTGATAGAAGAAAATACTGCAGATTTAGGCTTCAACAAAGGCTCCTAACACCTGTGTCGCAGCTATGAAGGTCCAAGCATCACCTGCTGCCAGCTGAGGTATCCGTCAGGGTATTGTGAGGAATGGCGGCCCCATAGAGATTAATGTAGTGCTATGCAGGGCATATGGAGTCAGTAAGCCAAAGCTCTGACTCCAACTCAGACTCCTCAATTTTCCTCACACCAACTCCCGCATACATGGTGCATGTTTAAAGTGATTTCCTCACCTAACAGGCTGATACTCCCCTCTTGAGCCTTGAAACAAGGGACATTGTGTTTCTGTGTTTACAAAAACAAGTGCCTCCTCTGTGATGTCATCGCACCACCTCCCATGCACGCTCCCAAGGCTGATATTCAGTCTCTGTAGTTAAGCAAACATTGTTTGGCTAATCCACAGGGGATAACCGTATTGTGCACAAGCTATATGGGTTTTGTTTTCTCCCTCTTATCTGCTCAGGAGTAAAGATAAGCTCTGAGCAGGCAGTGTTCACTGACTACAGACAGGGGGGAGGGAGGAAAGCTGAGCAGGGAGCGTCTGCATGTTTACTCAGATAATTACATTACAACCAGCAGAGTCTCTAGACAGCAGACACAGCCTCTGACACAGAAATAAAGCTAGTGAAGATGCCCAGTAACACTGCTTTTTTCTCCCCCTCCCTTCAAAGCCAGTTTCTGTGTCCTGCCATCAGGTAAAAAGTACAAACAGATCAGCTCCTGGTCATAGCTAATGTAGTCAGGAAGCTAAGGGCATCTAAGTCAGGCTGCAGCTCTCAAGAGTCTTCAATTTTAATCACATATATTTAGAAAAGTGATTAAATACCCATTTTGGAGGATCCCACGTCAACATTACATTGTGGCAAAACCCCTTTAAGTGATAACTTTACTGTAGTAAAATGGTCACATCAGGCTGTTTATCACCTTATGATATAATAATCAAGCTATTTATCTAGAACTTACGCTGACAAGCAAAATGGTAAATATGTTTTTAACTTTTGACTTACAGGCTCCATTTCTCACCATCCACTACAGCTTTTAACATGAGACTACCATCATTTTATAGACAATCATCTTCCCTATCTTACACATACATTATTTAGTATTTAGCATCTGTTTAGTTCTGCAGATTCTTGTCATGTAACTGCATTGTTAGGGTGCTTTCACACAGTTCATTTTTGTGCAGGAAGGCACAGCAATTAATGCTGTACATTGCTGCACAAAAATCACGGCAAAAATCACAAAATCGCAATTTTACTGCGATTTTTGTGCAGCAATGTACAGCATTAATTGCTGTGCCTTCCTGCACAAAACATGCATTAGAAACGCACTGTGTGATAGCACCCTTACTGTTTAGCTCCTAAAAATCAAAATTAGGCTTTCAGCACTGCCTGAATCCTTCTGGGCTCTGGATCAGATTCAAGCAGGTCTTGACCAAAATCTGATCCCAGGTCTCTTCTACACATTCCCAATGTTGGAGCAGACTGGGCTTGGATACGAATAAAGCTTTTTCTTTAACTCCACCCACACGTGTTCGATTGGGTTGAGGTCTGGGGACTGTGGAGGCCAATCCAGCAACTCTACCTCATTGTCATTGACCCCTTCCTTCTCCAACCTTGACGTCTGCTTCAGGTCGTTGTCCTGCTGGAACACTATGTCGTCCTTTTCCTACCCATAGTACTCGAGTGTATGAAGTAACTCATCTTATAGGACATTCACATATAGCTCAGCATTGAGACCACCATCCATCCTGGTCAAGTGTCCAACATCCTTGGCTGTGAAACCTCCCCATATCTTCAGGGTTCCTGCACCAAACCTGGCAGTTTTTCCAGCTTCTCGATCCATTAGCCTCCTTTTCCCCTGGATTCTTCCCATTCGCACCCATCAGAGCCCGGTCTATTGACTTTCATCTCATTGCTCCAAATCCCCCATTTCCGATCTTCCATTTTTCGTACTTTTCTGTAAACTCTTTGATGCTTCTTATGACGAGATTGAAGTCGAGGCTTCTTCACCTTTTTTGGTGCCACCATTCCAGACCTGTGTAATGCATGTTCCCTGATGCTTGCATGGACGTCTTTGATCTCACTCTCATGAAGCCTACAAGCCACCTCCACTGCCGTGTCTGTCACGTTAGGCCTCGTTCACACGGATTATTCTGGGACGGATTGGAGCCGTACTGCGCACCGTATTTGCGCTGCAGTACGGCTCCAATCCGTCCCAGTAACTATGGTAATCCACAGTTCTCATAGAGAACTATGGGTTCTGTCGCTCCTCCCCGCTCAGCGAATCCGGCGCGGGGGGAGAAAGTGACATGCACATTATTTACGGCGCTTACACGCCGTAGATAATGCATTGTCTATGGGGCCGGCGAGCAGCTCCCCCGCCCCTTATTCAAGCCATATTGCGGGTGGGATCCGTCCCGCAATTACGGCTTGAATAAGCCGTGTGAACACTGCCTTAGAAGTGATCGACCTTGTGATGAGCGACTTGTTGGCTCTGATATTTTCCACGGACATCACCTCTTGGCTTCTGAATGGATGAATGGACGGACTTCATTCCATATTCTTCCAGCTTTCATGGCTTCACATGATGCAGTTTGGCAATTTTCTTTGCCGAGAGACACTATTGATGAGCTGGATGATTTTCTTGGGGAATCTTCTTCATGGCTGCTCGAACCAGTGACCTTTTGCTTGGAATCAGCCTAATAACACAATGAGCTATTAGGGAATGTGAGAACAGGTTGTAATTTGTAGTATACAAGAAGAAAAAGATTGTCGCACCACCAGGAGCAAAACAGTAACAATGCAGTTACATCATATGAATCTGCATAACTAAGTAGATGCTAAATAGTTAAAGGTAAAAGTTATGTATGAGATAGCCAAGATGAATGTCTATAAAATGATGGGAGCCTCATGTACAAAGCTGTAGTGGATGTGAGATCTAGCCTGAAAGTCACAAGGTCAAAACATTGTTACGCTTTTGCTTGTCAGTGTAAAATATATTTATTGGATACGACATTAGAACACAAAAAAACTTTAATAAATAAATATGAAGTGAAAAGTTTTGCTGAAACCTGGTCAATCTGTTTGCTATGGGAGCGGAATCTTTTCCTTGCGGAAACGCTTTGCCTGCTACATGTCATCAAGTCCTCATGTGAGGAGGCTGAAGATATGGGAGCAGTAGCACTGGCCGGACCCAATTCCTCTTGCTCCTGGCACAGCATTGAACTAACTGGACCAACTTATTATATATTTTGGGAGTCGGTCCTTTTTTTTAACAACTTCAAAGCCCTGGTGCTATGCAGACTACGTCTATCTCCTACTACACTGCAGGGAATACCAAAAAGAGGAGTATGCTCACTCCATTCACCTTCCTCCCAATACCCTGACACCTCACCCATAAGCGGGTAACGCTGTGAGAGCGGCCCCTGACCCATATAAAGCCATGGAGTATATGTGCACTGCTGCAGGAGGCCGCCTGGTTCACATCTTCATTGAGGTTCGGTTAGGAGCCGTTTATCCGAGCGGTATTTGCTCTGTTTTGGGGCCGTGTTTTCTCAGCGGTTAGCGTAGAAAAGCCCTCCCCCTTCCCATGTTCCGCCCGAAAACCGGGTGGAAGAATGAACATGTCCTATGTTGTTCGGACCGCCGGTGGTGTAAAGAACCGTCTGGTGGAGAATCCGTGCAGTGGGGACCGCTGCACGGATTTTCCATTGAGGTCCGGGATAAAGTTTGACAGTGGGTTTACAGATGGCTTTCAAAACCAAAAACCATCTGTAAAACATGATCGTGGGGACAAGCCCATAGGAGCAGATTGTATAAAAACAGCACAGTACGCAGCACACCACGACGGACCCCATTACAGTCAATGGGGTCCATCAGGCATCATCGGTGTCCATCATGTAACAGTTCCATCATGATTGTGGCTTCTCTGCTCCTACAATAGAAATGAATATAAGAGCACAGGTGTGAGCCAGGCCTTACACTGCGATCTATATGAGGAGAGGACTAGACTGGGAGCCGCACTAGGGTCTGATGGGACCACCCTGCACATGGCTGCAGGACACCTGTAACACACACTTCATACAGATAGCCACACAGCGCTGGAAGGAGGGATGGGCCGCTCCAGTCACCGGTCACTGACCGCCTCACCTCATTGTTCAGGTTCAGTACAGGAGCCATGGCCACTTATGACGAGATGACTATCACACAGCAGCAGCGATAGATTGCCCACACGTACATGCAGGAAGCAAGAGTGCTACAGGACCTGTGGTGACATCACTAGCACGTGATCAGTATGGGCGGGGCCAGCGGGGTCCCCGGCAGCGGTCATTGTACCGTGCACAGCGAGCAGCACTGATGTCTTCTATCCATAGGGCAGGACTATAGGATAGGACAGGCGCCTCTACAATGAGACAAAACTACAGGAGGCTGCGCCACTCAGCAAGCCTGACTCCGCCCACACGTGATCACATGGTCATCAAAGGTCCTTTACCACACTGATTCCTAGCTACAATCCTCTCAGGGCAGACCCATGTGTCTTCCGGTATCCCACTGTGAGGCTGTCTACGGAAGCCGGGAGGGGGAGCGGTGTGCGGATGAAGTTACCTGGCTGGAAACATGGAGATCGTGGCTAGATCTATACATAGAGAGCTGTGTAGATTATAGAGCTATTAATGTACAATATACACCCAGAATTAAATGGATATACACATATTCATATCTATGTGGATGGGAGCTGGGTTCAATGCCCAGGACTGCTTGGCTTTGTTTCATTAAAGGGGTTGTCTCACTACAAGGATTGTTGCTTTTTACGTTACAGATCTTGAAAAACAAGTCACTTTGCAATATGTGTCCATTAACAGTGTCCTACCTATTCCTAGATATCCACTTTTATATGGGCTGCATCTGCTCCTCAGGTCACTATAGCTACAGACCTGCTTGTTGTCTCCTGATAGGCTGGTTGCTATAGCTACAGCCCTGGGTTCTACTGCAGCCTAGTAGAAGCCAGTAAACACGCCCCTGAATTCAAAATGAAACCAAGAAAACAGGACTGAGGTAAGATGAATCAATGTAGTGAGACAACCCCTTTAACCCCTTAACGACTGGATACTTTTTGTGCTTTTCCGTTTCTTCCGATCTAACAGCCGTCACGCGCTCAGTTTTTATAATAGTGAAGTCATTTTCGCATATTCTAAAAACACATCCTGTTTTTTTTTTTCATTTTTTAATCCTGCAGATCATTCCTGAATGAATATTCGTATTTCTTTCTTTATGACCTGTACCTTGGTTAGTGGAATTGTGTCGGGAAAAGACGATTAGGATTTTTTTTTTCATTTTGTATTTATACATTTTCTTAATTACTATTTTGTACTTTAATTCAACTTAAAAAAAAAGTTTAACCACCAGACATGACATACACTAAGCAGCCATAACAATAAAACCACTGGTCGGTGAAGCGGATAACATTGATTATCTTGTGACAATGGCACCTGTTAACGAGTCTGATGTATTATGCAGCTAGGGAATAGTGAAAAAGTAAAAATGTAGGTGTTAGGCTATGTTCACACAAACAGTACGCGCCACAGTACATTGTGTCTGTCGGGAGCTCGTGCCGATATGCGCATATCTCCGTGGTGCAGGGGGGCAGGCAGCCCACCGGCCCCATTGATATGTATTACTCGTGGTGCGTATTCGCCGCAAGTAATTAACATGTCACTTATGTCCCCGCGTGTACAATACAATTGTATTGTATGTGCGGGGAGAGGAGGTGTAATCCATAGTTCTCTATGAGAACTATGGATTACTGTAATTTTGGTGCGCATCTCGCCCATATTAGCGAAATTACCCCGTGTGAACATTGCATTAGGATGCGTTCACTTGGTAATGACCAAATACCGGTCGGATTTTCTGACCAGTATCTTGTCTTTTCTTGGCACGCACGGGGACGGTTTTTGTCTGTGGTTTGTGGATTCAACCATCCCCCTTCACATCCACATGTTCATGTCCTGTCCGAAAACCGGGCAGAAGAATGAACATGTTCTACGTTTCTCGTTACACTGGCGGTGTCAAAAAACGTCTGGTGGAAAATCTATACAGCGGGGACTGCTTCACGGATTTTAAGTCTATGTAAAAGGTTGACTGTCGATTTATAGACGGTTTTCAAGTCTGAAAATAGTCTGTAAATCCAACTGAAAACCAGTGCCGTGGGGACCAGCCCTTAGAGTGTATTTCTGCAAAAAAAAAAGCATCAAATAATTCACTGTGTGAAAGCGCTCTAAAGGGCCATTCACACGGCTTATTGCAGGGACGGATTGCAGCCGTATTGCGCGCCGTACTGCGCTCCAATACGGCTGGAATCCGTCCCAGCCATTACGGTAATCCACAGTTCTCATAGAGAACTATGGATTCCGTCTCTCCTAACCGCTCGGCGAATCCACCGGGCGGGGAGAAAGTGACATGCACATTCTCCCGGCGGGATACGCGCCGTGGATAATGAAAGTCTATGGGGCCTGCGGCCAGCGCCCCCTCCCCGCCCCTTACTCAAATCGTAATTGTGAGCGAAATCCGTACCGCAATTACGGCTTGAATAAGCCGGGTGAACCGGCCCTAAGGCTCTGAATGACCCTGACAAAGACCAAATTGGGATTAGTTAGATGTATGGGTCATATCATCCCCAAAATGGCAGGTGTTGTAGGGTTTTAAAAGTACAGTGGTCCCTCAACATACAATATTAACCTTTTAGGTTGCAACTATTTTCAGATTTTTGTTTTTCATTTTTTCCTCACTGACTTCCAAGAGCCATAACTTTTTTATTTTTCCGTCTAGATAACCATATGAAGGCTTTTTTTTGCATGGCATGATATTTTTTTTAATGGTGTCACTTACCATAACATATTATATTCAGCGGAAAAACATTGATTATCTTGTGACAATGGCACCTGTTAACGCAATTGCACAGTTTTCACGAGGGTTTAGTTTTTATGGAGTTCAATTTTCAGTATAAATTATGTGTTATCTGTATTCTGAAGGTCATTACGATTCCGGTGATACCGAGTTTTTGTTGTTTTAGCACTTTAAAAAAATAAATAAATTCTATTCTTTAAATTTTTACTGAAATGCCATTTTCTGTGACCAATTTATTTTTTTTTACTTTTTTTTATTTATTTTATTTTTTTAAAAAACACACTTTTTTTTTTTCATAACTTTAAAGGGATGTTCTGGGACCAATCGATGCCCGTTGATCCCTTGGGGCATGAGTTAAAATAGAAGCTAAAACTCATACTTACCTCCCAGATGGTCTCCTTCAGTCTGGGCTGCCGGTGCATTCATCCTGGGAGTATCCGGTTAACGTTCATATTTCATGTGACTGGTGCAGCCAATCACAGGCAACATCGTCACATGCACGTGACCTCTGTGGCCTGTAATTGGCTGAAGTTGTCACATGAATGAAGTAAGTTCACTACTTCTAAAATGTACAGAGCGGCAGTCAGGAGTGAACGGGAGCGTCCGGGAGGTAAGTATGAGTCTACTGTTTTTATTCATACCCCAACGGACAAATGAGCGTTTATTGGTTCCGGAATACCCCTTTAACAACTCCTCCCCCTAGGGTACTTGACCACCAAGGGGCGCAATTGCTTGTCTGATATACAACAGTACTATTGTACTGCCGTATATGGCGTTTGTATTTACTACTTGATCCCGCCCCATACACCCTTTCTGCTGTTGGGTGTGTCTAAATCTGTAAAGGGTTAATTGGTTGCACGGTGACCACTGTATTGTGAAACCATAACTCTATGGTAATTGGTTTTGAAGCCCAAAAACGTCACCCAAATTAATATAAAAAGAAGATGAAGAGAAAAACAAAACAGATAACTGATATAGAGAAAGCAATTCTTTACATAAACCATCAAAAACAGCTGCTGGAAATCAGTGAGGACAGGAGCCTCTTTGGTTTGTGTACTCTATACACAATGGGCCACATGCATGAAACTGTTTAGGTCTAAAACTCACTCTTTTGCCCATAGTTAACTATGGGCAAAAGAGTGAGTTTTGGACTTAAAAAGGTTCATACATGTGGCCCAATGTATCAGAAAAAAAGAAAGGAGCCGCTCATCCTGGTACATGTGAAGAGCAGGAAATGTAGTATCGCACTGTACTAGAGAGAGGCGTTATTAGACCTCCAATCACTAATATAGAGTTTCCACAAGTAAATATTCATGATAATTGGCTGGATCTTCCATCAATCACATGAGCCACAATTCAGCAGTGTACATTAGTGTGGTTTCAAGATACAATGTCCCAGGAAAGACCAGTGTATGGTGAAAATATTGTATCCTTAAACCACTGAAAATTATTTGCTGTGGTCAGGAACTAGCAGAAGTGGTCCAAGGAAAGAGCAACTGGTGAACCAGCTCATTGGGGCATTTGGGTCATGAAGGTTGGCAGGTCTGGTCTGATCCCACTGAAAAGCTTTTGTAGCACGAATTGCAGGAAACAAAAACACTGATAGAAAGTTGTCAGGGCACACAGTGCATCACAGATTGCTGTGTATGTGGCCACGTAGCCAATGATCGGTCATTGTGTCCACGATGACCCTTGTTCAACACCGAAAGTGCCAACAACTGGACAATGGAGCAGTGGAAGAAGGTGGCCCGGTTTGAAGAATCGGGTTTTCATTTACATTATGTAGATGGCCAGGTGCAACTGTGTCGCTTACATGGAGAAGAGAAAGCACCAGGATGCACTATGGTAAGCAGGCAAGCCTGTGTAGACAGTATGATGTTTTTGGTGATGCATTGCTGTACAACCTTGGATCCTAGCATTTATTTGGATGTGATCTTGACAAGCACCTAAGCATTATTGCGGACCAACAGTGGCCTCTTTCATCAGAATAGTGTGCACTGCCACACTGCAGAAATGAATCAGGAATGGTTTGAGGAACATAATAAAGAACATGAGGTGTTGATTTGGCCTCTAAAATAATCAGATATCAGTTTGATTACACATCTTTTGGATGTACTGGAAAAACAAAGCCAATCCGTGGAGGCCTTACCTTGGAATCTACAAATATATTCAAAAAGGCTCATGGGAAATGATATAAGATTCTCTAGAAAGGGGAACCTGTATTCTACTCTGCACTGATGAGGGGTAAACACCCCAAACTACTATCTGGTTCTCATTAATCTCATTGACTTTGCAAGGCTCAGTGAGTCAGATTTGACCTGAGGAATGTTATATCCAAGCTGCAGAGTCCTAGCTTATTTCTCATAAGCCCTTTAGAATATATTTAAATTTCAGTAGTGTGAATAATGATGTGTAAATCTCCACACACCTACATGGTGCCTCTTCCTAATGAGGAACGTTATCCCTTTTGCATTCTCTCTCTCCTAGCCAAAACAGTATGTTACTTTGCACTGATAAGGAGATAAGGACACCGCCCAACTGCTGTCTGTAGATGAAAATCTGGTTGGCATTAATCCTTTTCACATTGCAAGGTTCAGTGAGTTGCACGTGACTTGAGGAATGCTTCATCCAGTAGGTGACACTGTAGAGTCTTAGTTAATTTCAAATAATAATAATAATCTTTATTTATATAGCGCCAACATATTCCGCAGCAATTTATAGAGGGAATAAGCACAGACAAACCAGACATTACATTATAAAAAAGCTACTGACAAATGAGACACGTGGTGTGAGGGCCCTGCTCGCAAGAGCTTACAATCTATTAGGGTGTATGGGTGAAACAAAGGGTGACAAGTGCTTGGTTTACAATGGACCAGCCATGTTACATAAATATGGGGTAGTATACATAAAAAGTGGATGAACCTGCCATCCCAACCATACATCTATATACAGATAAGTGCCTGTGGGTGCCAAAGTGCAGGAAGTGACGAATGTGTGACAGAATTTGGGGGCTTAACAATTAGGGATCTTGATAGGCTTGTCTAAGAAGGTGAGTTTTCAGAGCGCACTTAAAACTGTGAGGGTTGTGAGTGTGCCTGATCACATGGGGTAGCATGTTCCAAAGAAAAGGTGCAATACGTGCAAAATCTTGGAGACGGGCATGGGAGGTTCGGATGAGTGAGGTGTGTAGTCTTAGATCAGTAGCAGAGCGGAGAGAGCGGGTAGGGTGGTAGACAGAGATGAGGGAGGAGATGTATGGGGGTGCAGCACTGTGGAGAGCCTTATGTGTGAGAGTGATGAGTTTATGTTGTATTCTGTACTGAATAGGCAGCCAGTGCAGAGACTGACACAGGGTAGAGGCATCAGTATAGCGGCTGGAAAGAAAGACAAGCCTGGCTGCTGCATTCAGGACAGATTGGAGAGGGGAGAGTTTACAGAGAGGAAGACCAACAAGTAGGGAGTTACAGTAGTCAAGACGAGAATGAATAAGAGCAACAATGAGAGTTTGAGTTGTTTCCACAGTGAGAAACGGACGGATTCTGGAGATGTTCTTGAGGTGAAGGTGACAGGAGCGGGCAAGGGATTGGATATAGGAGGTGAAGGTCAGATCAGAATCTAATATAACCCCCAGACATTGGGCCTGCTGCCTAGGAGTTATGGTGGTGCCACACACGGAGAGAGAAATAGCAGGGTGAGGTCGGTTAGTAGATGGTGGGATGACTAGAAGTTCAGTTTTAGTGAGATTTAGTTTAAGATAGAGAGAGGACATGATGTCAGAGACAGCAGACAGACAATCACTGGTGTTTTGTAGCAGGGCAGGAGTGATGTCTCGGGAGGAAGTGTATAGTTGAGTGTCATCAGCATAGAGATGGTACTGGAAGCCAAATCTACTGATGGTCTGCTCAATGGGGGCTGTGTAGAGTGAAAAGAGGAGAGGACCAAGAACGGATCCCTGAGGAACCCCGACAGCAAGAGGAAGAGGAGAGGAGGTAGAACCGGAAAATGAGACACTGAAGGAGCGGTCAGAGAGGTAGGAAGAGAACCAAGAGAGAGCGGTGTCCTGGATACCGATGGCGCTGAGCATGTTGAGGAGGAGGTGGTGATCAACAGTGTCAAATGCTGCAGAGAGATCCAGAAGAAGCAGCAATGAGTAGTTACCCTGAGATTTTGCTGTCAGGAGATCATTTGAAACTTTAGAGAGAGCAGTTTCCGTGGAGTGTAGGGTGCGGAAACCGGATTGCAGAGGGTCTAGAAGAGAGTTAGCAGAGAGATAGCGGATTAGGCGAGAGTAGACCAAGCGTTCCAGGAGTTTGGAGATGAAGGGCAGGTTAGAGACTGGTCGGTAGTTGGCAGCGCAGGAAGGGTCCAGAGCGGGCTTTTTAAGTAAGGGAGTTATAACAGCATGTTTAAAGGCAGATGGAAAGATCCCAGTGGAGAGAGAGAGGTTACAGATTGTAGTGAGGTGAGAGAGGACAGCTGGAGAAATGGACTGGACAAGGTGGGAGGGAATGGGGTCACTAGAGCAGGTGGTGGGGCAACAGACAGGAGAAACCTGGACACTTCTTCTTCTGATGTCGGGTCAAGGGCTGAGAGCAGATTAGAGGACGTGCGGGGAGGGACAGGATGGGTGTTATTTGGGGGTGATGTGATGTTTTGCCGGATGGTGTCAATTTTGTCTTTGAAGTGAGTGGCCAGGTCTTTAGCACAGAGGTCAGTGACCGGGGCCTGAGCTTTGGGCCTGAGGAGGGAGTGGAAGGTGTCAAACAGATGTTTTGGGTTGTTGTGTAATGAGCCTTTTTGAATATATTTAGATTTCAGTGGAGCAACTAATGATGTATAAGTCTTCACACACTTAAAGGGGTTGTCTCACTATGAGGGTTGCTTTTTATGTTAAAGATCTTTCAAGAACAAGTCACTTTGCAACATGTGTCCATTAACAGTGTCCTACCTATTTCTAGATATCACCTCTTGTATGGGCTGCATCAGCTCCTCAGGTGGCTATAGCTACAGACCTGTTCAATCTCTCATGACAGGCTTCCAACAGTGGTTGCTATAGCTACAGACCTGGCTTCTACTGCAGTCCAATAGAAGCCAGTAAACACGCCCCTGAATTCAAAATGAAACCAAGAACACAGGACTAAGGTAAGAGGAATCAATGTAGTGAGACAACCCCTTTAAATGGTCTCTCCCTAGTGCAGAACGTTTCCCCTTTTCGAGCTTGCAACTTTCAAGATGTGAAGGATCTTTTATTATCATCTTGGTGTCAAATACCAATGGACACTTTCAGAGATCTTGCAGAGTCTATGGGTCGGAGTTGTAAGCCAGCATGAGGGGCCTACATAATATAAGGCTTGTGTTTTAATATTGTCTTTGTAATTCAGTTGAATTTGCAGCCCCTGTTACTGCGCAAAAAAGGAGCTTTATTTACAAAGAAATCCTGTGTGTGAAAGAATAGTAAAAATTATAAAAAGACATCTGTCCAGCAGTGATATGACAGTAGTGACTACATCCAGCAGCAATAAGGTGAGGGTGCTTTAATGGTATCCCTGAGAAAGTGACTGCTTAAAGTAGTTTTCTCACCTTGGGCATTAATGGCATATCCACAGGATTTGTCACAAATCTTTGATAGTTGTGACTCCCAATTCTAATCTGCACCTACTTGGGTTCGCTCTGGCCTAGGAATGAGTAGAGAGGTGGCCTATTTCCATAAAACCTCTGATAGTTGATGAAGATAGCTACATGTATGTGCGGCCACCTCTTCATTTACTGACTGCCTGGTGTTTGAGAGGGGGAAACCCAAATTCTCTGCATAAGTGCAAGTCTTAGAGGTGGTTTCCCCATCTCTCAGACTTATGGAATATCTTGTAAGCATTCCATACATTTCCAAGATGGGAATACTCTAATTACATGAGAATTTAAAACATCTATGTAATACACAAAGAGGTTGGTTTACTAGGGTTCTGACTCTACTAAGGTAAGTTTTGATGCAGCAAATTTGTTGCAGAAATTTATGCAACTAAAAATGCATTGCCCATGGGGTTATTTCTGAAGGATGTGCATGTATTTTTGCAAACTCTATTATGATGATTGAGACAGTTGAAGATAATTTTGCAACAAATATGCCATGTGTGAATATACCTTTAAAAGGCCTTTCTGAAAACCTGATCATGGCAATCAGTCAATGCTGCCTAACATGGCATCAACATTGTTGTTGGATTTTCCAATCATTTATAGTTATTTGAATTTTAAAAGTTACAAAGGATTGAAACACAGAATATACAAAAATGTTGAATAATGTTTTATTTCACAATGATACAAACTTTTACATAAGAATAAATAAACCCCTTCCTGCACTGTGCAGTAATAGTATGGCATGGGGAGACGACAGTTCCTGCACTATGGCCACTATTATAGCGAGGGGATGGGCAGGAACTGCAAGTCTCAGCTGTAGTAGCTGGGATCTGATAGGCTGCCTGTAAGTATAGCACTACCTAGCATGACGCACTGCAATACAAGAGTTTTGCAGGGTATCATCTGTAGGAACGCATGGTCAGGTCCTACTGTAGAACAGATAAACATATTTTCCCTTATATCTGTGTACACAGATTGAGCTGCATCTAATGTTTCTTTTACTCTATGTTATGTCCTCAAGAAATTTGATAACCGTTGCAAGAAATTATATCCACAACAGATTAATTTCAGTTCTTTGGAAATAGAGTCTTCTGACAGCGTCAGACACTAGCGATCATTGTAGGAAGAATCATGATTCCATGTTTCCTGATATTCTCTCCCAAACATCAGCAATTTTTCAACGTCTTCCAAAAAACCTTGAACTGGAAAACGTCATCATCATCAACAACAGCAGTTTCTACTACGTCAGTTGAGATCACAGAACTGCAGGTTGTGAACTTTTCCGGAAAATGTTTAAAATCTGAGCAAATTTCTGCTTTATCTCTAGATTTATCATTTGTACCTACTTCCAATTTTGATTCCTTCCAAACCATTGTAGATATAAAGTTTGTTTGCAATTTCACTATCAAAAAAACATTTTTTGAATGATACTGTAACGTGACAATGATGGTCAGAATAATATTGATTCAGAGGATAACAGCAGTGATCATAACACTATATCATGTGTGAATACCTTCCTATATGACGTCAATGCTTTTCCATGCTCCTCCATCCTACAGCAGAATTTACATACACTAAGGGCCACATGTATGAACCTGTTTAGGTCTAAAACTCACTTTTTTGCCCATAGGTTACTATGGGCAAAAGAGTGATTTTTAGACCTAGACAGTTTTCGTACATGTGGCCCTAAGTGATCATTCTGATCAAGACACCATTATGTTAACTGTCAGTTCTCCTTCTCCTGTTGCCAATTGTTTTCAGGAACTTATTTAGGCTGTATGTCAACTTTACTATAATACATCCAAGGTTACGTCCAGACGACAGGTAAAATTTGCTTGTCAGATTCCACCATTGAAAACTACATTGGACGACATGGTTTTCAATGAGTATTTCATGTGGATTTAGCATGTTTTATTTCAGGTAGATTTACAGTCAGAAAACAAATCCTATTCATCACGGTTCCGCATCCAAAACAACATAAAAATGTTTTGGACTCATTTTACACAAGGTTTTTAGCCATCCCCACTGACCTCAATAGTACATTTTCGACGTGGAATAAGATGGAATAATAAATATGAAGTTTTTTTATGTTTAAAAACTGAAAATCCGCTTTGTATGAACTACAACGCATACTTTTTAATTAGGTCAGTGGGGATGTTTTTCCTTCGGTTTTAGACGAGTATTTAACATCAGAATCGTTGTCTAGATGGAGCCCAATAGTGCTAATCAATCTAATCACAACCTCACATCCACACAGCCCAGTGCATTGAACCAATTATCATTATTGCCTGATATTTTTAAACAAGTTGATAAGGCAGTGGCAGTAATGGCTTTAGATAAAGGACTTTATATCCCAGAAAAATATAAACTTCTTTCTGACTTCCAAACGTATATTAAACATCTACCCAACCACTCATTTTTGTTTAAAAAAAAGCAGTTTGATCTGTTCAAGGAGATCAGATCGATGTTTTAACCTCTAAACAATTTGACTTTATTTGTGTTTAACAACTCGTTATTCCCTTTTTAATTCTTTCCCAAAAATCCACAAAAAAATGTCTATTCTCTTTTCGGTCCTATTGTGTCTGAAATATCTTCTTTGAATGAAAATCTGAGTGCATGGGTGGACAGTCTTCTATAGCCTTCATTGTGTAATTTACCGTTTTTGAAATACACTAAACATGTTTAGCTACTTTAGCTTCTGTTCCGTGTTATTGGAATTTTTGGAATATATCAATGGTTGTCAGCCATTGATTAATTTCACATTGACAAAAGACCGGGACAAAATTGAGTTCCTAGATGTGGAGGATACCAGAGCTAAAAGGAGGAATACTTTTTCAACCACATTATTTACAAAACCAACAGACCGTAACAATATGCTACACAAATCTAGCTACCATGCACCCCAGGTATTCACAGGGATTCCCAAAGGTCAATTCACTAAAGCTAGGCGTATTTGTTAAGATGTGAAAAAATATAATGAACAGAAAATAAAAAAGATACATACATTTGTAGAAAAAGGGTATAAATGAGAAGATATGGAAAAAATAGATAAGTAGAAGGAAAGAATAGGGAACAACTAATGCAAAAAACAAGTGTACATGTATTTGTAACCACATATGGTAGATGATCAGCAATGATAAGAAAGGTGATAAACCGTTATTGGTATATTATGCAGAGGGACGAAAAACATGGTCATCTATTTAGGGACAAACCAATGTGTATATTTAAAAGAGGAAGATCTATAGGGGACCAATTGGTTTAGATATAAAATTAAAATCTAGAACTAGGCAACAAAGATTAAGAGCTCAGAAGCAAGGTACG
Source organism: Phyllomedusa bahiana (assembly GCA_025379985.1). NCBI lineage: Eukaryota > Metazoa > Chordata > Amphibia > Anura > Hylidae > Phyllomedusa > Phyllomedusa bahiana. The sequence goes on along the minus strand of JAODAL010006305.1, from coordinate 66,457 downwards.
TTCCCCTGCATGTCTTGCACAAATTGTAGCAGCATAATCAAAGGTCCATATTTTATGCATCCACTACAAGGAACTAAGATTCAAATATCTGGATATCATACACGCAATAGTAGAAATGTAGTTTATGCCCTTAAATGCCCATGCAGTAAAACTTATGTCTGGCAGACGAGTCTCCCTGTGCAATCTGCAATTCGAAATTATATGAAAAAAAGAGTGCAGGATTTCAAAGTGAGACAAATAAATATGTTGAAACTATAGTAGCACACCACTTCAACGAACAGAAACATCAAGTTAGTGAATTGAAGTGGTGCGTCTTGGAAGAGGTAGTCGGCAATGAAAGTGGATCAGCGCTTCTCAAAAGAGAGGCGTTTTGGATCCATAGATTGGAAACATTGGTCCCAAAAGGACTAAATTAGGTTTTTAGTTTAAAATGTTATCTATAAACAAGGTCTGCTGTTAGTGGTAGTATTGGAAGCTAATTTAGGATGTAAGACGAAGTGTTAAGGATTTTATGAATGAAGTGTCATGTGATGACCTACTACTACTTAAACAGTGTGAGGAGTAGACAGCGCATGCTTGAAAAAGGAGTAATTTCATTCTGAAAACGTTGCGAGGTCAAGTGCGCATCAGCTCTGTTGTGGGTCCTGCCAGTCGTAGCTGAGGGCTCGTTCATGAGTAAATTTTGCTGTATTGTGATGAAAGTATTGATGTGGTATAACAATTTTTTGAAAAATCATGTAAAGTTTTTCAAAAATATTTTTTTGCCTCTGATGATACATTTTGTTGAAGATGTGTTTGAAAAGGGGTTATAAGTAGGAACCCTGAACCGAGGCATGCATATAAAATATTTCATTGTATCAAAGGCAGTTGGAACTATTTGTTGAAAGAGTTCCATGTAACCACAATCACTTTTGGATTACATTTGATGTCAGTTCCATATATGCCATAATTCCTCATGATCTGGCATTGATAGCGCTTAAATAATTCTGTGACACCTATAGTACTATGTATAGCCTCTGAAATATTTTCTTGTCCAGGCGTTTGTAGATCTCCTTTAACAGAATTTTTTCATGTTTGATTCCCAATTGTATTTGCAAATTTCAGAAGCATCTATACACAAAATTCCCCACCTGCTCCTTCTGCAATGATTTATAATGCTCAGTTATCGTGATTTTATGTTTTATCGATTCATGAAAAATCCTTTTTTTTCCATTCAATAGTTTGCTATGAACATTACATAGATGACCTCATCATCTGGGGATCTGATGTGGTGACCATACAAAAATTGGTTAATTATTTTAATAACAACAATTTTGGTTTAAAATATTATTTTGAATACCATCTTTCTACTATTTGTTGTCCTGACTAGTGTTGAGCGATTATTATCGACAAAGTTGAAATCGGCAAGGTTTTTATGGTGAGCGGAAATTTTTATAGTCAATCGTATAATTAAGGCTAAAATCTGTGCATCCATCTATTAAGATCGCGCCATTTTCGGCGCTTCCTGAAAAATTTTGGCGTCCTAGCAGAATCAGATTACAGAATAGATCAGGGTGAGATGTGTGAGCGACATCATGACCTCGATGTGTAATGGTTCGATTGCTGGAAAAATCACATACATCGGTTACATAGAACAGCGTTTCCTGTTCTGTCCTCAGTGTCCTCTCAGCGTCTCATAGATAGGTACGAATGCTCACTGGCTGTGTCCAAACAGCTACAGCGAAATTATTCCTATTTCGCACAGAGACAACTCTACTATTAGCTGAGATCCTACAATTTAGTTAGATTAAGATTGAAGATTTAATTAGTTAGTAGGAGAGAATTTTTAAAAGGAACATCTAACCGCTGTAAGTTAACGAGAGAGCGGGGGGGGGGGGCCACGTGCGAACACAGACATAGGCTCTAAAAAGAACACTGGAATAATATTCACGATTCCCACAAGACTTATGTAGACATTGCACTGCAATATCATTATTGTAACAGTTTTGCTATAAGGAAAATTTTTCCTGATATGGCAGCCCTGACCTTATATTAGGAATACACATCAATCTTCTAGTAACTGCAGTTTCCTGTGTTAGGTGCAAAAACACCACTTTTATTACAGTAACATTTCAGATAGGTTTCATTTTCATTTACCCATTCCAACCGTGTTCATAGTATCCACCTTGCACTTAAATCTGAAAACACAATTTTATAGTTCACCACAGGTGAATAGAAAGGTGCAAAAAATACCGTGTTAATATACGAAAACATAACAGATACGTGTTTTTTTACTTTTGGCCGCACTACAGCTTTTGTTTCATTGACCGCAGCTTTGCACTTAAATCTGAAAACGTCAATGTTATAGTCACCACAGGTGAAATGTGAAAGGTGTCAAAAAATACCGTGAATTATACAAAACATAAAGGATACGTGTTTTTTATGACTAGTTGGCCACTACAGCGTTGTTCATTGACGCAGCTTGCAACGTAAAATCTTAAAACAGGCAATTTTATAGTCCACCACAGTAGATTGAAAGGTGCATAAAATAAATTTTTTTATATCCGAATACAATTTCAGATACGTGTTTTTTTACTTGGCGGCACTATCAGCTTTGTTCATGACGGCAGCTATGGCACGTAAATCTTAAATACAGGCAATTTTATACTCGACCACAGGGGAATTGAAATGTTGCAGAAAATACCGGGAGTATTATACGAAAACATAACAGATACTTTGTTTTTTTTACTTTGCGCACTACTAGTTTGGTTCATTGACGTCAGCTTGCACGTAAAACATGAAACGAGTGCAATTTTATAGTTCACCACAGGTAATTGAAAGGATGCAAAAAACTGTGTTTTAGTACGAAAACATAACAGGATACTGTTTTTTTGACTTTGGGCGCACTACAGCTGTTGTCATTGACGCAAGTCTATTGCATGTAAATCTGAAACAGCAATTTTATACTACCACAGGTGAATTTAATGGTACAAAAAATACATTTTTATTATCCGAATACATTTTCAGATACGTGTCTTTTTGACTTTGGCGCACAATAGCTTTGTTTCATCTACAGCAGGCATGCACGTAAAACCTTAAAACAGCAATTTTCTTCTGGTTCCGACCACAGTTATATAGTAAAGGTGCAAAAAATACATGGTATTAACGAATACATAATCAGATACCGTGTTTTATTGACTTTTGTCGCACTACTGCTTTTGTTCAATGACCGCAGCTTGCAACGTAAAATCTGAAAAAGGCAATTTCTTTTTTAGTCACCACAGGTGAATTGAAGGTGTCAAAAAATACATATTATTATCCGAATACATTTCAGAACTTGTTTTTTGAGCTTGGCGTCACTAAGCTTTGTCATTGACCGCAGCCTTTTGCACGGAAATCTGTAAACAGCAATTTATATTCACGCACAGGGAAATGTGAAAGGTGCAAAAAATACCGTGTATTATACAAAACATAACCATGACTTTTTTTTTTGACTTTGGCGCACTACAGCTATTTGTTCATTACGCAGCTTTCACGTAAAATCTAAAACAGCAATTTTATAGTCACCCCAGAGTGAACTGAAAGGTGCAAAAAAATACCGGTGTATTATACAAAAACAAAACAGATACGTAGTTTTTTTGACTTGGCGGCACTACCGTTCTTTTTCAGTATGCAGCTTGCACGTACATCTGAAACAGCTATTTTATATCACCACAGTTGAATTGAAAGGTGCAAAAAATTACATTGTTAATAGAATCCGAATACATTTCAGATACGTGATTTTTGAACTTTAGCGCACTACAGCTTTTGAGTTCATTTACGCAGCTTGCACGTAATCTAAAACAGCAATTTATGTCACCACAGTGAATTGAAAGGTTGTGCAAAATAATAAATTTTATTATCCGAATACATTTAATAAACTTTTTTTGACATTGCACACTACAGCTTTGTTCATTGACGCAGCTTGCACGTAAATCTTAAAACAACAGCTATTTAAAGTCACCACAGGTGAATTGAAAGGTGCAAAAAAAATGACCGTGGATTAAACGAGAAACACAACAGATATTTTTTTTTATTGACTTGGTGCGCACGAACAGCTCAGCTTTTTCATGTGACACAGCATGTCACGTAAATCTGAAAACAGCACTATTATTAGTCACCACTGTGAATTGAAAGTGCAAAAATACATACTTTTTTTATCCGAATACATTCAGATACGTCTTTTTGACTTTGTGCGTCACTACAGCTCTGTTCATTGATGCAGCTTGCACGTAAATCTAAAACAATCAATTTTATATCACCACAGGTGTATTGAAAGGTGCAAAAAATACATTTTATATCCAATACATTTCAGATACGTGTTTTTTGACTTTGGCGCACTACAGCTTGTTCAATGTCGCAGCATGCACTAAATCTTAAAACAGCAATTTTAATAGTCACCACAGGTGAATGAAAGGTGCAAAAAATACGTGTATATACGAAAACATAACAGAATACTTTTTTTAACTTTGGTCGCACTACAGCTTTGTTCATTGAACGCAGCTTGCGACTAAATCTGAATACTCGCAATTTTATAGTCACCAACAGTGAATGAAAGTGCAAAAAATTACATTTTATATCCGAATACATTTCATATATTGTTTTTTGAACTTTGGCGCACTACAGCTTTGTTCATTGACGCAGCTGCAACGAAATCTTAAAATAACAATTTTATAGTCACCACGAGTGAATTAACAGGAGCCAAAATAACCGTGATATTTATAGCAAAACATAACAGATACTGTTTTTTGACTTTGGCGCACACAGCTTTGTTCATTGACGCACTTGCACGAAATCTGAAAACAGCAATTTTTATAGTCACCACAAGGTAATATTTAAAGGGTGCAAAAAATACCGTTTATTATACGAAAACAAACAAAACGTGTTTTTGTTTGACTTTGACCACTACAGCTTTTCATTGACGCAGCTAGCACGTAAATCTGAAACAGCAATTTTATAGTCACCACAGGTGAAAATGAAAGATGCAAAAAATACATTTTATTAATCCGATACACATTTCAGATATGTGTTTTTTTGACTTTGGTCTGCACTCACAGCATGTTTCCGTTGACGCAGCGTTTCACGTAAATCTTAAAACACCAATTTTATAGTCAACCACAGTGAATTGAAAGGTGCAAAAATGCCTGTGTATATAGAAAACAAAACAGATACGTTTGTTTTTTTTACTCGTTGTCCACTACAGCTCTTTGGTCATTGACGCAGCTATTTGCAACTGTAAATCTGAAAACAGCAATTTAGAGTCACCACAGGTAATGTTAAAGGTGCAAAAATACGTGTATTATACGAAAACATTACAGATACTTTTTTTTGCACTTTTGCCCCAGTCTCCAGAATTTATGATAGAGACACTTTCAGTAAATTTGATCCAGCAATTTGCAGTTTATGATAGAGGGATTTGAGAATAGCTGTATATGCCAGTCATTTGTAATAAGAGACGTTTCCAAAACTATCGCATACCTTCTCAAATTTTTTAGATTCTTCTGAACATGGAAGCGAAAGTGCAGGTGTAAGCCAGCAAGAGGGGATAGCACATGGAGTTAGAGGACGGAGAATTTTGAGCTTCCTTCCAGTCTGCGACAACATCGACAGTGCATGACCGTCGATGTTGGCCTTGTCACGCTGGGTCAGGTTGGCCCTGTTAATACTCAAGTAACTGATCAGTTTCTCCATCGTGTACTTCAGTGGTTAAATGCAACCTAGCATCCAGCAGTCTACCTCTCGTCCTCCCAGTCCATGGCAAGCCAAAAATGTCAACATTAGCATCATCACATCCGTCCTAACATGAAGCAGCCCAAATGTCAACTCGTTACCCACCACTGTGGATAATCCAGCTTGTCTGAAACCTCTTTGATGACAAAAAGCGTTGGGTCCAGAAGGCATGTTAAAAGATGCAAGATGTAATGATTTAGATCTGCTCTGACGCCCAGTTCCTGATGCCATTAGATGGAGAAAGGAAGCCGGTCCATTCGCAAAAATCCCGTGCGAAGTCGACAACTCCTGTGCAGGCCCTCTGCTTGTAGCCGCGCAGCTTCTGGATGCAGAAAGTCAGGACGACCAAGTCACGGGTAGACTGATGATGATGATCTACTGACATGCAGCAACATTCGGTGTCTTTTTCCGCAAAATTGCTTGTGCGAGCGCTTCATAGTGGACGAGGATGAAGACGAAGGGGTAGTGTCATAACGGTCCGCGCCACAAAAGGGAGAGGGGGCGGTCACAGAAGTCCCGCTGATATGATTCCTGCCAGCCACGGTCATACGTGCAAACCCCGCTCCTCTCGCTTATATTCGCCATCAAAAAGTCCAGACCTCTCAAAGCCTGGGGCCTTCTGTGATTCAAGCTCAGATTTCACCGCTTAATGTCAAGAGTGCCTCCTTTGCAGAAACGCATAAGTAAAAGGCAAGAAACGTTAATGTGGTTAACCACCACCAAACATGTCTATCACATTCATCGAACACTTGGTCAAAAAAGGCCAGAACCAACGCCGGGGCCTCCAACCACTTCTCACATATACCCCTCTGTCCTCCTCCTCCTCCGCCACCCACCAAGCGTTTCCACAGCTGCCCTTGTCTCTCAGTAGTCGATGATCAGGTATCAGCCTCCGGCTTTCAGCCTCCGACCAGTCGCCCATACCACCAGCGACCACCAGAGACCCATGCCAACCCCCTTCTCCTTCCGCCAAGTTTTTTTGACGACCTGGCCGCCGTAGAGCGGATCCAGATCTAGCAGCCAGCCTTCGGTCTTTCCAGTTTTGGAGGCAGAAGAAACACTTTTAACTCGCCAACCATCCCAAAGCCAAAAGCTGAATGTCCGGCATTGCCAGGCTTTTGAGCCTTGGAAAATGTGCCTTTCCGTCCGGTGGACACAGATATGGTTCCGCAACGTCAAGGCCTCGCCTGCCCCCAATACAGATCCGACAGGCATTTCTTCTATGCAAAAAGCCGTCTCCTGCCCTGGGCCACCACGTGTCATCTAAAATTTCTAAGCTGCATTGTCTTGCTTCTGGTGGCCGTAAAAGTCCAGTCTGACCACCGACTACATGGACTAGTTAAGCACCGCCAAGGCCGGGCTATATCTCTGTGACAGCTCACTGGTTGAGCTGGTGGATGTCTCTGGGAGTTGACGTGCTCTCAGGCGTCGCGCATTGCTCCTTCAAAACCGCAGGTGAGCTGGATCAGGGCTCTTTCCCCCAAGGTCCTCTGGTGGCATCACGTGCCCAGAGAAACCAAGCCGGTTTAGACAATTACTCAGTCTTGGACAACCATCCCCACGCAGGTCAGAGCTGTGAGACGGCTCTCCGCAAAAAATTGAGACAGAGCGCTGGCTAGGTGACAATAACTTGTTGCCAGCAAGTTGGTATGGCTAGTGCGTGGTCTCGGTGGGGCGACTACTAGGAGGACATCTGATGCTGGCCGCCCTTCAGATCGGAGAAGGCTGGAGCACAGCCCCTTAGGTCTCAGATCTCTCGCGAGGTGTTCGATGAACCTGGTCGTTCCAGAAAAATTCTTAAAGAGCTACCCGGTCTGGACTGCCTGCCGTGAAGAAGGCTCGAGGTCTGAGGTTCGCACTTCCTCCGTGCGCACCCGTTCTTCGTCCCGCCTGGCTGCGTTGCAGCGTCAGCTCGATCCTCCCTGACAACCGACTTCATTGTTGACGTGGCAACACGCTTGGAATTCCAACCTCCACATGCTCCAGCGATTGTGGCAGCAGCGCAAATGCCAATACGCAGTACGCAAAGTGACACATGCCTGACAAGCAGCGGTGTGCTGACCTCGGTGTTTGAGCCAACGAGAGTGAGGCCAGGTGAAAGAGCTCTGCACCATCCTGCCGTTTTGAAGAATCCACCAAAATGGTCAGTGGCGGACAATTCCCTTTTTCAGCATGAGCATTGTGGTGATCTTAGTTCATGTGAACGATCTTGGACACTCTGAACAACAGGTCCCTGCCAGCGACGAGAGGAGTAACGGACACAGATGCGGACCACGGACCTTCTCTCTCCGTCAAATCACAAGGGCCCGACGTTTCACAATTTCATCGTCCTCATTAGGCAGTGGTTCGGGGTGCCAGAGCTATGTGCAAGGTGGCGCATCAGCTCTCAGGGTGGCATCATCTCAGGCAAGTCAGGGCTGGTGTTGAAGCTGTGCAAGAGGCAGCAGGTATGAGAGAGTGGAGGAGGTATATTCCTAGACAACAACCGATGTTTACCGATGACGCCTTGCCTGGAAAGAGGTTGTGCGCGGAAATTTGAGGGCGGAGGAAGGGAAGATGAAGAAGATCATTTTCTAGGCCCCTCAGACCCATAGGCTTGGGAAATCAAGGCTCCATCTCTCACATTTATTGCCATGGATGCTCCGATTTCACCGAACATGATCCTCGATAAAGGCCAACAAAAATGATACAACAACAGTTACTGGGTGGCCACCCTCCCTGGATCCCTTACACAAACAAAAACTCGAGCACTGTTCCTTGCCACCCACCCAAATAAAGAGAAAGAAATGCAGGAATGGAGACTTTGCTGATGATCAATCTGGAGACATCTGTTTTCGCGTCTGCTTCCACGTTCTTCAAATGTCACGGAGTTGTAACAAGCAGCGACGTGACAAGCATAATAGTTGCCCAAGTACCGTATCGCAAGCCAGCATCAGTCAAGTGGCAGAAGTCCTAATTGTTGACCTCTGCAATCTTTAAATTACCACCAAATCCTACCCAACCGCATGCAATGGCATTGCACACATACAACACCTCCAGAGACCAGCTGAATATCATGGTGCACAACTATCAGCGTCTTCACACCGATTGTTTTTGTATGTGTTCCGGACCCAAATATACTCTCTTGGTAACCGCAAAGATGGACGAAATGGCCTGAGCTGGCTCACCACGCCATAGAGGTGTTGTCCCCTGCCCAGCAGCCAGCGGTACATAACAGAGCGGACCTTCAGCACAGCCGGAGAGTCATTACAGACAAACGCAACCGGCTATCCACAGATAATGTTGATCGTTGTGACTTCTATGCAAGACAGAATCAGCATGTATCATCTGATGTTTGTTTGGCCCCCAATTGCCGAGGTAACGATATATTTGCTGGTCTATCTTCACATTCCTCTCCAAACAGAAATGGTCCTCGTTGAAAAACTTATTTGTAAAATGATCTTTCATACTGCAATTTTTATTCTCAGTTCCCAACAGTTCATTTTGCTGTTATGTGCTGTATGAGACTGTAAAAGACACCAAGGTTTCATGAGAAAAACCATATTCCATGTTAAACTCACGTTCATCTTTAGAATTTTTCGCATTGTTCAATGGTTTTTGGGGTCATGTTGCCTCACAATTTTTAACAGGTGGTGCAGATAAGTCATATTTATCAATTTTTTGGGGTCATGTTGTTGTTGAGACTACAGCAATAATTATGGTCCTTTGGACAGAAAATTGGCTTTTAAATGGCATTTCTGCCTCACAATTTAACAGTGGCTGAGAAGTCATATTTATAATTTTTGGGTCAATTGCTGGAGATAAAGCTATAATCAATGGTCCTATGGAAACAGAAATGTTGGCTTCTAAGTGGCATTTTCTCCCTCGACAATTATGTTAACAAGATGGCTGAGAGAGATCATTTTATATAATTTTGTTGGGTCCATGCTGCCTTTTGAAATACAGCAATACGAACCAGGTCCCCTATCTAAAAAATGTTGTATCTAATAGTACATCTATGATCTATCACAATTGACCAAAAGTGGCTCATGGGTCATGTTTTGAAATTTTTGGGGCATTTTGCTGTGACATAGCAGCTAGACTACAGGTCCTATTATAAAAAGTTTTCGTTGTTCTAACATACATTAGTTCTCACTACTTATCCATCAGTGGCTCAGGGTCATCGCTTTTCAATTTTGAGCATTTGCTGTTGACGATGCAGCAATAGGCAACAGGTCCTTTTATAAAAAATGTTGTTTCCTAACAGACATTTGTTCTTCACATTGTCCAAGTGACTCATATGGGCATGTTTTGAATTTGTATGGGGCATTGAGAGAGTATATCTGTGGACAGGGTATGCACTATAGCTACGATTGCCATATTATAAAAAATGTATGTTTCTAACAGACATTTGTTCTTCACAATTGAGTCAATAAGTGTGGCTCAAGGGTGATGGTGCTGTCAGAAACAGAGAAATAGTAGGACTCTGTTTAATGGACACCATCATATTGCACAAATGACTTGTTTTTTGCAAGATCTTTAACATAGCTATCAATCCCTGTATTGAGACAACCCATTTAATATAATTAAAAAAAAAGAAACAGAAGAATAGGTAGTCACACACCACACAATCCAATGTTAAAATGTGTTGTTCTAGAATTAAACTACTAAAGAAACTTCATTACAAAATAAGCTTAAAAAAATTAAACCTCTGATTGTGACAAGGGTAGGATACACAAGGAAAACATGACCTAGAATGATGATATTCAGAGGACATGGAGTATGGAGCACGGAACAGAGTACAAGTACAGAGACCATTGCCCCAGCACGTTTGAGAGTAAAATGAGAAAAAGAATGCCAAGTAAAAAGGGCACCTGGTGGTAAACCAGGAGCGTTAACCACCATAGTGTTCAAGTGAAGCTCAATTGGTCCCACTCAAACGGAGGGCAAAGAAGCGCTACCCAGGTCTAGACTGTGTGTACTAGGAAGGCTGTGAGTTCTCACACTCGCGCTTCGCACCTGCTTCCGCACGTACAGATTTTTTCGTGCTGCGTAAATCAGGGCATTTTAACCTGCGTGTTTAATAATGACGGACCCAGCCCTGGGCTCTCACCAGTCACCCAAATGTAAACTCCGGCCCCTGGGTCATGCTGTGGCTCAGACAGGTATAAGTCAATGTCATTTCAACTAAAGATGGTGGTTGAAAGACTCCTTTTCCAGCACATATTTATAATCTGGGGTCAGACAGGTTTAATGGTCATACTGCGAGTACCAGGACATTATATTCATTGTCCAGTTCAACTAAAATGTGGTTGAAAGACTCCTTTTCGCACTTTTTTAATCTGGGGGTCTGACAGGTTTATGGTCATACTGCGGTCCCAGACAGGTATAGGTCCAGTCCAGTTCCAACTAAAATGGTGGTTGAAAGACTCCTTTTTTCCTGCACTTTTTTAATCAGGCGGAACAGACATGGTTGTAATGGTCCTACATCGGTCCCAGGACAGTATAGTCAAATGTCCAGTTCAACTAAAATGGTGTTGAAAGTCTGCCTTTTTCGGCCCTTTTTAATCTGTGGGCATACAGTTTAATGGGCATACAGCGGTCCAGGACAGTATAGTCAATGTCCAGATTCAACTAAATGTGGTTGAAAAGACTCCTTTTTCCGCGGCACTTTTTTAATCTGGGGTCAGTCAGGTTTAATGTCATACTGCGGTCCAGGACAGTTAATAGTCCAATGTCCCAGTTTCAACTAAAATGGTGGTTGAAAGACTCCTTTCTACCGCACTTTTTAATCTTGGGTCAGACAGGTTAGGGGTCATGCTGGCGGTCCAGGACAGGGGTATTTCAAGTCCAGTTCCACTATAAATGTGTTCAAAGACTACTTACTTCCGGCTCTTTTTTAATGTGTGGGTCATGGCAGGTTTTTAAAGGGTCCCAAGCTGCGTTCCAAGACAGGGATAATCAAAGTCCAGTTCAAGTAAAATGATGTTTTCAAATCAATACTTGCCCTTCTGGCACTTTTTAACTTTGTGGGTGATGCAGGTTTAAGGGTCCATGCTGTGGTACAAGACAGGGACTAGTGAATGGTGTGTGACTTTTTATTCTGTGGCTTTTATAATCTAAGTGTTTGCCTAAGATGTACATGTATCCATTTGACTAGTTGTGGCGGTTAATTCCAGCTTCTCGCAGCCCTTTTTGGGTGTAAGAATGAAAGGTGTTATTGCTCTCTCCATAAACTTAAATGGTCTCTCGGAAAGATCGACTAGCGACTATCGAAAACCTTATCGATGGTGGCCGAACTATCTGACTATCTGCATTCCATGGTCGATAGCCCACAACGTAATCGCTCAACACTAGTCTTGACCTTTCGTTAAACAGAGATATTTCTGCTCACACAATTCACACATTTGTGTTCTACAAGAACTAGCAGGTAATCACCTTCACTGCCACTGCTAAATCAATGTCACCGCATCCTATAACCCATCCCGTGGCAGTTTCCAACAGTGGAACATTCAGATAAAAAATGGGAAATTATTGTCGTCAAACACAACTGACAGGCTAAACGTAAGGTTACAACAATGTGGTTATTCTAGAAATATGTTAAATTCTGCCACAACTAAAGTCTCACTACACAGAGATTGTCACCTATTTCAAAACATCTTTTTTTTTTTCTACTGCATATAGTGAAGAATTTGGTGATATTTCTCAAGTTTCTTTTTTTCAAATATTAATCCTAACTCAAACTGTAAAATCTAATATTAATTGTAACACATCCTTTGTAGTGTATATGACAATATGTAGCTTGTGCAACTTGCAATATGTCGGTAGTGTGACTTGCCAATTGAAAACCCACGTTCGCAGGCATATACAGTATATGATGTTTATTGCCAAGGATATGTAACATGTCAGTAGTGTTCTCACGTTGTATTAGCGCCCACCCGGTGCAGTTCTCACCAAGTCGGCATCTCACTCTGCACAGCCAGTTTAAAGCGGCCGTGCAGATTTCACAGCTGCACACTAGCTTCTCCATGGAGAAGGCAGGAACTGTTGATTGCTGATCCTGTCTTCCTGATTGTACATACTGATCTCAATGAGCGATGTATATACACATTAGCATCGCAGGTGGCTGGTCCTGGAGATCCCGTGAGCAGTGTCCCGGAGTAAGCAGCGTGGTGATGTCATTCTGCTTACAGCGGATACTAACTCACAGAGGTAGCTGCTCAGCAGGGGAACCGGGAGAAGTGAGTAATTTTTTAAAGTTTTTTTTTAGCCTATACACCTGCCTATCTACCTTCAGGGGGCTATATTTACCTGCAGTGGGCTATATCTATCTACACAGTGGTTATATCTACCTTCAGGGGGACTATATCAACCTACCTATAAACATTGGGGAATAAAGAGCGATAATAAATATGGGGGACTGTTCAAAGAACTTCCTCTGTGTATTTTTCGTAAAGGATGTACCAAAGGAGACCAATTGGTATCTTCTGATTTGAAAATGCCACAAAAAACTAGGCAATGTAAATTACAGTCTAGTAGAATTAAGCAGGTAATTAAGCTGCTTAAGTGTCCATGAGGGAAGGTCTATGTCAAACAAACCGTCAGACCTGTAATAATGTGTGTTAATGAGCATAGGTCGGCAATACGACTATATCAACAGAAAAAGGTGCCCCAGTAAAGGTGGGAAACACTCGGTCCTCTGGTAAATTATATATCCAATTTAAAAAGCTTTGGAGAAAATTCGGTCACACGTCATTTCTATGAAATGCAGCATGCTGTCTCAGAACTGAAATAGAGGGAGATCAAGTTACCTCCAGTGTGCCACTACAAATTCATCCTTATTTCTGACCCCTAAGCGTGATCCATAAGACTAGGGTTGCCAAGCGAGTGAAAGTTCATGTTTGTTCACACTGCATTTTACTCTAGAATTCACTTGAAAAGCAATGCTTGTGTGTGTGCTGTGGATTTCTCATTACTTGCATAATAAGGAGTGAGATATCCGTGTGCTGCACAGCACCGTTTCTTAGTCATTTAGACGCCATGGCTGCGTTCACCACAACATCTAAGGCCATGTCTCCACTGCAATGAAATCCGATCGTATTTTCTGCAGTTTTAGTCTTCTAAAACCAACGAAAATACAATCGTTCAGGCAGCCCATAGACTTTAATAAATAAATGACCTGTAATCTCTACAGGTCGTTTTTTCTCTGCTCATCTTCTGGCACCAGCATATTATACAATATGTTGAATAATGCACCGGCGCTTTGAGTTTTTTCGTCGTCTTCCAATACAATCAATTGTATTGGCCGATGGCAAAAAACGAAAACCAACCGCGGTTTTTGCGCAAAACGTGACAAAAAACTTGGTCGTGCATCGAAAAAAAAGGGTTGACTTTCAAAAGTTTTTTGTCCGATGCAGTGTAGATCTAGCCTAGGAGTTAAACAGCAGGGAATGGAGTCTTCTCAGTTCCCTGCTCTTACTGGTGGATAGCACCTGGAATTAGCAGTGTAGACCTAGACCTTCATTATATGTCTTTTCCTGCCTCTTTTAAGTGTGCATTTTGGAACTCCCTATCTGTCTGTGAGAAACTCACTGCTGTTTATGTCCTGTTCCTTTCTAATTCCCTCAACCTTCAAGTTCTCACAGAAACATGGCTCCAACAATCTGACACTGCTTCCCTTGCTGCTCTCACCTATGGTGGCCTACACTTCACCCACACCCCCAGACCTGAGAACAGGCAGGGTGGAGGAGTTGACATACTTCTCTTTCCACACTGCACATACCAAGTCATTCCTCCTGCAACCTCCCTCACTTTTCCTTCCTTTGAGGTCCACACCCTCAGACTCTTTCGGCCATTTTCTCTCAGTCGCGGTTGTGTACAGACCCCCTGGCTCACTCCACCAGTTTCTGGATCATTTTGCTGCATGGCTCCCTCTCTACTGAAATGCCCACTCTCATTACGGGTGATTTCAACATCCACATTGACGACCCCATGTCTCTATCCACCTCGCAGTTTCTTTCACTAACATCTTCTCTTGCAATTTACAGACTCTCCCACCCACAAGGATGGGAACTCTCTTGATCTGGTCTTCTGTCGTCTCTGTCGTCTCTCATCAATTCCTCCTTATGCACTCTCCGATCATACCTTATCTCCTTCACTATCACTAATTCTCAGCCTTCTCTGGACACTCGTGCCCATCACACGTTCATAAATATCTGCTCCATTAACACTCAGAAACTCATAGACACCATACAGTCCTCACTGTCCCCAATCTCCTCCATCTCTTGTCCTGACCTGACTGTCAAACAATACAACGAAACTCTCTCAACCACCTGGACATACTTACACACCGCACCACAAGAGACGGACGCCGGCAGCCTTGGCACACGCCTTAGACTCACTTTCTTCAGCAATGTTCCAGATGTGCTGAACGTCTGTGGAGAAAGTCAAAGTTACCTGTGGTCTTTCTCCATCACAAATTCATGCTCAGGACTTACCACACCGCCTTTCACCGCGCCAAACAAGACTTTCACCTCTCTCATCTCAACATTACACAACAACCCAAAACAACTGATTGACACTTTCCACGTCCTCCACAGGCCTAACGCTCAGGCCCTGGTCACTGACCTCTGTGTTAAAGACCTGGCCACTCACTTCAAAGATAAAATCAACAATATCCGGCAAAACATTGCATCTCAATACCCAAGTAATACCCATCCCGTCCCTCCCCGCATGTCTTCTAGTCTGTTCTCAGCCCCGTTCTCAGACAGAGGAAGAAGTATCCAGGCTTCTCTTGTCTGCTCGCCCTACCACCTGCTCTATTGATCCCTCTCATCTTGTCCAGTCCATTTCCTCCCTTCACCTAAGTGCAATCTGTAAACCCTCTTTCTCTACTGGGATCTTTCCATCTTTGTTTAAACACGCTGCTATAACCCCTTTACTAAAAAACCCACTCTGGACCCATCCTGTGCTGCTAATTACCGACCAGTTGCTAACCTGCCCTTAATCTCTAAACTCCTGGAACGCTTGGTCTGCTGTCGCCTAATCCGCTATCTCTCTTCTAACTCTCTTCTCGATCCTTTACAGTCAGGTTTCTGCACTTTACACTCCACAGAAACTGCTCTAAAGTTTCAAATGATTTCCTGACAGCGAAATCTCAGTGCAACTGCTTGTTGTTGCTTTTTGTGAATCTTTCTGCAGCATTTGACACTGTTGATCACCATCTTCTCCTCTGCATGCTCAGTGCCATTGGCATCTAGGACACCGCTCTCTCTTGGTTCTCATCCTACCCCTCTGACCGCTCCTTCAATGCCTCATTTGCAAGTTCTACTTCTCCTCTCCCTCTTGCTGTTGGGGTTTCTCAGGGATTGGTTCTTGGTCCTCTCCTGTTTTCAATCTATACAGCCCCCATTGGCCAAACGATCAGTAGATTTGGCTTCCAGTACCATCTCTATGCTGCTGACACTCAACTGTACACTTCTTTCTGAGACATCACTCCCACCCTGCTACAAAACACCAGTGTCTGTCTGTCCGTTGTCTCTGACATCATGTCCTCTCTCTATCTTAAACTAAACCTCACTAAAACTGAACTTCATCTACCAACCAGCCTCCATCTGCTATTTCTGTCTTAGTGTGTGAAACCACCATTACTCCTAGGCAGCAGGCCCGCTGTCTTGGAGCTATACTAGAATATGATCTGTCCTTCACCCCATACATCCAATCCCTTGCCCATTCCTGTCACCTGCACCTCGAGAACATCTCCAGAATCCGTACGTTTCTCACTGTGGAAACAACTCAAACTCTCATTGTGGCTCTTATTCTTCTGTCCTGAATGCTGCAGCCAGGCTCATCTTTCTTTCCAGCCGCTATACTGATGCCTTTACTCTGTGTCAGTCACTGCACTGGTTGCCCATTCAGTACAGGATACAATATAAACTCATCACTAACCCATAAGGCTCTCCACAGCACTGCACCCCCCTACATCTCCTCCCTCATCTCTGTCTACCAATCTACCCGCTCTCTCCTCTCTGCTGCTAATATCAGACCACAATCATCTGAACTTTCCATGCCCGTCTCCAAGATTTCCCATGTGCTGCACCAGTGCTCTGGAACATCCTACCATGTACCATCAGGCACAATCCTGGCCTTCAAAGTTTTAAGAGTGCCCTGAAAATACATTTTCTTAGGCAGGCCTACCAAGATTCCTAATTGCTAACCCACACCTTCTATCACACACTTCTGTCACTCCCTACACTAGGGCACCCACAGGCACTTATCTGTATATAGATGTACTGTCAGGGTGGCAGGTTCACCCAATTTTTATGTAAATCACCCCATATATATGAAACATGGCTGGACCATTGTAATCTTGGCACTTCTCACCCTTCGTCTCAACCACACACCCTATTAGATTCAAAGCTCTCGCGAACAGAATCCTCACACCTTGTGACTCATCTATAAGTAGCTTTTATTGTGTAATGTCTGTCTTTTTGTCTGTAATCATACCCTCTAAATTGTAATGTGCAGCAGAATTTTTTGGCGCTATATAAATAAAGATTATTATAATAAGGGCTGAGATATCTCTTCCACAAGCACCCTCTCTAATATAACCGTGTGCTGCGCAGCACTATTTCATAGTCAGTTAGACACCGTGGCTGCGTTCACCACAACATCTAAGGCTATGTCTCCACTGCAATGAAATGCAAACCTATTTTCTGCGGTTTTAGGATTCTAAAACCGCAGAAATTATTATCGTTCAGGCAGCCCGTAGACTTTAATAGAAAAAACAACTTGTAGTCTACACAGGTCGTTTTTTCTTTGCTTGTCTTCTGGCGCCGGCATGTTGTATAATAGGCTGTCGCTTTGATTTTTTTTTGTTGTCTTCCCATACAATCAATTGCGTGGGCCGATGGCAAAAAAACGAGAACCAGACACAGTTTTAGTGCAAAACATGACAAAAACCGTGGTCGTGCAGTAAAAAAAACGTTTGATCTTCGCCCGTTTTTTGTCTGATGCAGTGTAGACCTAGCCTAATGAGTTAAACAGCAGGGAATGGAGTCTTCGCCGTTCCCTGCTGTTACTGTTGGGTGTCAGCATAGAATCCACCAGGTTTCTATGTTATGGGATTAGTTAGTAATCTCACTACATAGAACCTTATTGGCACCATGACATATAGCTACACCATGTGTTGGTAAGGGGTTAAAATCTACTGCCTAATGTGAAGGTCTCCTTTGTGTCATGAAAACTCCTTTGTACCCCTTCTGAAGATGACTTTCAATATCTGGCCTGAAGGCATCAGTAACAGATTTGTATCTCCTTCAAATTGTGAGGTTGGTCATCCAGGGATTAGACTGGTTGGACTGATATACGGAGAATGTGTAGCCCAAGTCAAAACTGTGACTCTAAGTTTCTCAAGTCACTGCAGAAGCACATTATCTTGCTGAAGAGACCAATGCCAAACCATTGGTATAATGAAGTGTACTTGGTCTGCAACAATGTTTATGTAGGTTCAAGGGAAGACGAAAATGCAATGCACCTCAAGAAAGAGAACACACGGCGCAATGTACGAGGTAAATGAAACAAATTGTGTAAGCTGATTTACTGCTCAGCTTAGCGAGCTGTACTAAGAATGGTAGAGCTCATATGTTTCACGTGTTGATTGTAATTGAAGGAGCTCCAGCTTCTCACATGGACTCCACAATATAGAAAGCAGCCCGCAGCACCTCGTAGCACGTAGTCCAGGAAGACTCCGGATGTCGAGATAATAGAAAAAAATCCACACAATTAAATGTGTAGTATTAAAAAGGTCCACTCTGGCGCTAAGCTATTAAAAGAATTCAAACCAACTATAATTCCAAGTTGGTTTATTAAATATAAAATCAAATTAAACATGCAACGCGTTACACAGACAGCTCATCTGCTTCAGTAGGTATATAAAACATGAACACACAATGGCCATTTAAATAGTAAGTGATGAAACCGAGGCTCACTCCCGATACTCCTCCACCTATCTTTAAAAGACAGAGAATCCAATATTCATTACAATATTAAAAACATGTGATTAAAATATATAAATAAACATTTTAACAATATTATTATAACTATATTATTCGATATACAGTATTAAAAAACACATAAAACATGTATATAAAGAAAGGCAAGCATGAAAAAAAAAATCAAAAAATCTACATATTTTACATATTCAATCAAAAAATCTACACATTTTAATCTATAGTTTCTTGAATTACATTGAGACCATAGGGGTTAATTGTATTTAACTTGTAGATCCAATAGACCTCACGCATAGCTAATCTTTTGTGACAATCCTGTCTACTGGAATCAATGGCTTCAATGGGTTGAACTGTAAAAACCGGCTCTACTCCTACATGTTTGTGTGCAAAATGCCGGGGCAGACTATGGATCAATTTATTGTGTCGAACGTTGAAGCAATGATTTATTAAACGTCTACACAGCATCAACGGAGTATTTCCTATATACTGTACACCAAACCTACAAGTTAAAAGGTATATCACCAAGGATGCTGCACAGGTCAAGTGTGACTTGATAGTGAACGTTTCACCAGTGCTGGGGGATTTAAATCCTTCAGCACTGATGAACATAGGGCAACATTTGCATGAAAGGTGGTTACATGGAAAAGAACCAAGTTCAACAGATTTCCCATCTACTGGTCCCTCATGTTTTTCACTTCTATCGCAGTGCTGTTTTAATTTAGAGGGAGCAATTTTATTTTTAACGGTAGCGGCCCTTCTGAAAATTATTTGAGGTTTTTTAGGGAGAAATTTATATAACACTGGGTGTAACCTTAGAACACTCCGGTGTTTACTAAGAAGATTTCTAACCTCCTGATGTTGAGAACAAAACGAAGTAACGTTTTGTTGGTGTTACATTTTAAAGTAATATCCACATGAGTGCCTGGACCCAAGGTTTCCCAGCAAAACAGTGACTACAGTATTATATTGCCTTTGTTGACTTGTCCTCTTTCCTTACTGCATCCTGGTGCCACCTCATAACAGACAAGTGACTTACAGGCACCAAAGTTTCCACATGATATACTGTAAAAGAAAGCATGATTCATCAGATGAGGCTCCTTCTTCCATTTCTCCATACAGACTTGGACTGGCCCACAAGGGATAAGAGGAACCCCCAGTGGGCCTTTAGGCATGGTTGGCCTTCAGTAATGGTGAGCCCTGGGGTTTGGCAGGCCTGGGTATTTTTTTTTCATGGAGAAAGGCAGCAGAGGAGAATCAGAAATCAACAGACAGAATGCGAGAGTCATGTATAGTAGATGTAGGATGGGCCCGAAGAATAAACTTCACTGTTGGCGTAAAGTTCTACACTGTCTCCATAGTTCAGTTCTGATGTTCATATGTACTTTGTTGGGCAGTCTGCAGCTACACAGCCTTGTACATAGGAAGTTGTAATACTCTGTTTCCGCAAAAAAAAAAAAAAAAAAAGTGTCTTAAATTAATTTTTGTTCCTAAAGACACGCTAGATCTTACTTTCAGGGGATGTCTTATTTTTCCATGAACAAGAATTCACATTTAGTGTTGAACAAAAAAAAAAAATCAACATTTATTAATATACGGTAGTCATGTTATCACAAACATCTGCATAACCAGCCAAACTCTGAATTCGATCAATAATTGTCACATCAGAGGAGGTGCAGTGGGCCCTGACTGCCACCCAGCCCACTGTCCCTGTCTACTTGGCGTGCTGCCCTAAACGGCAGACCCCAACTGGGCGACAGTCCCTACTCTACTACGTGCAGGGCCATCAGGGAAACGCGAAGTCAGCAGTCCGGGTTGGTAAAGGTAAGGGTATGTCAAAGCCACAAATCGGAAACAAAGAGAATAACATAAGACAAGCCAAGGGCCAAAACACAGGAGGTGACACGGTACAGAATCAGAGGAGGAGAACAAGGTCAGGAAGCAAGCTGAAGTCAGGGTAACAGAGTAAACAACCGAACGAGGAAACAGGAGAAGCACGAAGGGTAACCTTTCACAGGCAAAGGTAAACCAAACTGAGCCAGTTTTAATGAGGCACCCGGACACCGCCCCAGCAGCTGATTGGTGCGGCCTCCGGGCTCCTCTATTGGCCTGAGCGACACCATCTGTAGCACCTTGCTCCTCCACGGCAACAACGTGTGCCGTGACAATAATTTCTTCTGACTCTATTTCCATGTACAACAATCTATGTTACATTTACCATGTCATCATCTTCTGGAACATCATCATCACTCTCTAAACCTTGAATGTCATGGTGAATTTCTTGTGACTCCAATTTCTTTAAGAATCATTGGCCCCAATCCCTCATGTCTAGCAATAGCACTTTCCTTAAATGAGCACCCCTTTTCCAGTAGCCTCCCATACAAGGTAAGACCTATCTAAAAGATCTGCTAACACTAATATATGTGTAGGGCGAGCAATAGCAATGACTTCCGCAAGGACTTATTTTCATGGGAGGCCTTATATTTCTAAGCTTGAAAACAATTGCATTAGGTCTTATTTTCAGGGAAAAACAGTGTATTGTGTGTTCTGAAACCTTTTTACATGTCATTGAGTTTTGGACATCCACGACTCTATAAACTATTTACCAATCGCCCTTCCTTAGAGCACTTTGGTAGGTACTAGCCATTTTAGGGATGCTCTGTCTCTTCAGAGTCACTCAGATACTTATGCTTGTCCATTTTTTCTGCTTTTAACACATCAACTTCAAAAACTGGCTGTTCACTTACTGCCCAATATACCCCAAGTGCGATTGTAAGAAGATAATCAATGTTAATCACTTTGCCTGGTTTTAATGTTGTAGCTAATCAGTGTACATGTATGTACAGTATTGTAATTTAGAAGCAGGACTTTAGGTGGAGCTGCTATCTAGGGTAAAAGTTATTTTTTCTTTCTTATTATCACAGATCATGTTTCACATGCAAAAAAATAAAGTACATCGTTTTTTTTTTTATTAAAATGGTTGTGCGATTCCACAATATGCAAATATTAACTATTCAGAATATTTTTTATACTATTTTTTTGCCTATTTAAACCTAGGTTTAGAGAATTTGCTTTCAGTATACACTGTGTGGTTGCTGCATTTAACTGTATGTAGCTTGCCTAATTAGAGTTGCTGTCCTGCTGAATGGCTATCTTGGGCATTCAGCAGGCAGTATATCTCAAAGGAAAAAGCATAAATATAACTATATTACTACTTCCTCACATCTGTATGATTCAGTCAGTAAACATAAGTGCAGAGGGTAGAATTAAAATATTTGTCTATTACAAGGATAGATTTTCTATGAGATAGACCAATTTTGTCTGAACTTGGTTAGCCTGTATATACATTAAACAACTTCTAATCCTCTAGACATTTGTAATGTAAGGCAGTGTTCACATGGCTTATTCAAGCCGTAATTGCGGGACGGATTTCGCCCGCAGTTACGGCTTGAATAAGGGGCATGACGGGGGCGGGGTGGGGGTGCGGCGGGGGAGCTGCCCGCCGGCCCCATAGACATTACATTATTCACGGCGTGTGCGCGGCGTAAATAATGTGCGTGTCACTTTCTCCCCCCGCGGCGGATTCGCCGAGCGGGGAGGAGCGACGGAATCCATAGTTCTCTATGAGAACTGTGGATTACCGTAGTTACTGGGACGGATTGGATCCGTACTGCAGCGCCTAACTGTAGTTAAGGGAATGTAAGCATTGATTACTTATCATTTACCATAGGTACTGTAGAATTTGATGAATTCTAGGAATATACTGCCATTTTTAAGTCTAGAACTGTTTATTTCCAGCAAAGTGAATGTTACATTTTGTCAAACTGAGTATATTTATTCACCTATAAAAATAGGTGAATAAAATATATAAAACATTCACACATTTTGTCCTCTTATCAGAGGTATACACCAACCAGAAGGTTTCTAATGTATACATCCAATACACGGAGTGCATAGGCATACAGAGCCTTTGAATTTGTGGGTGGGGAGGCAACAGTATCAACACTCAGGAGGAGAAAAAGACTTGACTGGCTTTTATAGGGAAAACTCTTCAGGCTCACACTTCCTGTGCAGCCAGTGGACGGTTCTACAGCACTAGCTCTGCTAGCTCCTATTCCTAGCTGTGTTTGTTAGATGGACATTGATGATAGAGGGGTTGTGAAAATAAATGACATTGTCCAAGCAGGATGTCTGGTTATAAATGTGAGTTGTATTAGTCATGAGAGGAAGTATTCAGTGAGAGAGAAAAATTACTAAACACATTGTAACTCTTTTATCTTTTATATAAATACACAGTTATGTGCTCTGCAGACCCGACAAGATAGCACAAAGCTTTTTTCTGGTTAATATCTCTAAGGCTAGGTTCACACGGTGTGTTTGCAGGGCGTAATTACGCCCCGCAATTACGCCGTGTGAACGGGGGCGGGGCGGGAGCAGGGGAGTGAGCGGGGGGCCGGCACTTCGCCGGCCCATTGACTTGTATTACCAGCGGTAATACGCCGCTGGTAATTCACATGTCACTTATCTCCCCGCCCGGCGGATTCGCCGAGCAGGGAGAGGAGACGTAATCCATAGTTCTCTATGAGAACTGTGGATTACCATAATGAATGGGCCGTTTTCAGCCCGTAATTTGCGCACTTCGGCGCGTAATTACGGACCGAAATACGGCCCATTTTAAGCCGTGTGAACATGGCCTAAGGGTTAAAGATTTTCTAAGTGGAAAGATAAGATCAGAGGCTGAGAAGCTCCATCCAGCTGATAAGACACAGTAGGGAGTGATGTCGCCAGCCTGGCCACTGCAAGAGCAGAGAGAGGTGATAGGTAAATAGAGAAGCTTGTGTAATCAAACAAGAGATAATAATTGTGTTAACTCTCAAATGAAACAAAAGTAGAACAACGGTGTATTTGGTAATAATCTTTATTTGCCTCTTTAACAATCAACCTTGCCTCAACCATGTGAGTACAATTCTTGTAACTTTTGATATCCTCTATCACAGTGATTCCCTACCCTATTAACACAAAGGAACACCTGACAAATGTTTTTACCCCGAGAAATTATTTCATTTCTGACATTAGCACCGGCTGTTATAGGAAAGGGTAAATCATTCTTTATTTTTATATTTTGGCTGAAGTTTGTCATCAGCCATTCTTGTCCTTATTACAAGAACCTATGATAGATTCTGAGGTTTTTTTTTACCTCTGGGTAACAGCTCTTGCCGCTCTTGTCTTCTGGACTTGTCCTGGCTCCAGAAAAACTTGAATCACTGCTCTAACTTACAATACAGTTTACATTGCTTTACCTTGTAATAATGGAACATACTGCATATAGTTTATTTCTCCATAGTCAGCAGTACATGTTACACCTTGTGACCAATGTATATTCTGCTTTTGGTCTTAGGTGGTGGGGATCAGGTTGACTTTCTGTCTACTGTTAGTGTCTCACCGCTGTTTTCTATGGTACCGTCCATTACACCAGCTAAAAAGTAGTATAATTAGTGATCAACTCCCATTTGTCAGTGGCAATCTACCTAATAGTCCTCTGGCTAGATGGAAGTATTTGTGATGCCTGTTAATCCGTGGTGGTTGGTTGGTATCTAAACAACACAGATACTGTAGCTAAGACTAATTCATTGCCATCAGTATTGCAGACATTTAATATGCTTTACAGTTCAGGGAAGGTGCCTATATATGTACGTGGTATACTGTTACATGTCAACTGTTAGTGATAGTAGGTGAGCTGATACCTTCAAAGCCACCAAGATCCATAGAATCCTTAGCTATTAGGTAAAAAGTTGTACATACTTTCATCCCTGCACACCATATATAATTTTTTTGCAATAATCATTTTTACCGAGTATAGAACATATGTCAAACTTAAGGCCTGCAGGCTGAATCCAGCCAGCCATGTAATTTTATTTTGTCCCCAAGAGCTTAGACACAGTGAGCAAGAAAGGAAAAGGTTCAGACGCAGTAGGACCAGCTATCTGCTCTTTCCAGAGATTGCAGCCAGCACTTGCCAGAGGCAGAAGTGCCAGCACAGGGTGAGGTCACCAACATGGAATCTTAGCACTGGCCCACACCTCCACTCTGCTTTCTTCAGCAAGCCACAGGCGGTGGCACAGTTCTGAGTGCCTTACTTAGCCACCCTCCAAGGTAGAAAACTGAGGGCTAAAGAGGCATAAGGGGCTGTCTGGCTGAACATCTTGACCTTTAACTGAACATGTGGCACACCACATCCTTTGAGGGCACCCATAATGTTGATGTGGCCCTCAGTAAAATTTTGGTTGACACCCCTGGAGTTTAGCAAAAGAACATGAAGCATAGCAGGGTTGGTAGTATATACAAGGATTTAAAACAATACAAGTTCACATACAATATATGAACAGAAAAACAATATCGTCGGGAAGGTATGTGGTATACCCTATTGATGCAAACCTGGGAATTCCTTTATCCATTAGTACACCATGACATACTGGTACATCATAGCGACGCTAAGGGAGTATGGAGTATGGTATTGATTGAATTGAATTGACCCACATAATAAATGTAGCATATCCTTTAGTTTGCTTGATGAACTCTGTTAAAACAACCCCTCAAAAAATAGCAAAATACATTTTTCTCCAATTCCATCACACAAATAATTTTTTTGGGCTCCCTAATACTTCCAAATCATTGAAAAAAAAAAAGAAGCTGTTATATGTCAGTGAAAAAATAAAAAAGTTTGGTCTTGGGAGACAAGGATAAAAAAAAATGGTGTGGACTTTCAGGGGTTAATCCAGGGAGTCCTGTCATGGGGGCTTGCGCGGGTGCCGTCGCCCCCCGTGACCGCCCCCCTGTTCGCAGGGGGTCCGGCGCGGGTGCCGCGGCCACACGTGACCATCCCCCTGCTGCCCGGGTCCCGGCGCCGGCTCACTTACCTGTCCACGCTCCTGTGCACGCTGCTCCTGCCTGTCCCAGCCGCCGCGCGCGTACCCGCTGCTTAGGGCGTGCGCGCGACGGCTGGTCAGGATTTAAAGGGCCAGCGCACCGGTAATTAGTCAATTGCCGGCCGCTGGTCCTATATATAGGTATACGTCCCCTGCACTCTCTGCCAGATTGTTGGTGTGCGTTCAGTGTCTTTAGAGAGTGTTGTAGTCTGTATTGATCACCCGTGTACCAGTCCGTTCCGCTACGTTTCCTGACCTTGCCTGTTTGCTGCCTGCCCTGACCGTCTGCCTGTCTCTGACCACGAACCTCTTCCGACCCTCCTGACCTTCTGCCTGTCCCCGACTACGTCTCCGGATTACGATTCTGTACCACGCATTACCCCGGCCGCCATCGCAAGCAAGTCACGTCAGGGGTAGCGACCTGGTAGCCTCACGCCACAACAAGTACATCCCGCACTGCGGCGGGCTCTGGTGAATACTTAGACTCCGCTCCCTGGCGTGGCTTAACTATCATCGCTTGCGGTGGTCCAGCAGAAATCAACATTTTTTTTTCAAAAAAGCAGTTTGTGGAGATAATTTCATTACAGAGGTATCCCCATTACATGAATTGGCTTTAAACTTGTGGGCATAAGTAAATAAAGACTATTACCAAACACATTGCTGTTCTGATTTTGCTTCCTTTCAAAGCTAGAGTAGTTCTTACCTCCTGCTTATTTACACAAGCTTTGCTAAGTTACCGAATCCCTCCCTCTTTTCTAGCACTGGCCGGGATGGTGACATCACTTCCTGCTGTATCACAGCAGCTTGTTTACTTTGCTTACTGACAGTTTATCCCTTTAGAGCTATATACAGTAGTTTTGTGTCCTGCTGTTAAAACCCTTCTAGTACCCATGTCCTTCTAACAGCTCAATTAGGAATAGCAGAGCTGATATGCCAATAACGGCTTTAGAACTGCCCACAGCCTAACTAGGAAGTGGGAGCCTGAAGCTGACTGTGAAGAGCAGGTTCTGTCAAGCAATAAAGGATTTCCACATTTCTTTTAAGTTTAACTTTTATTTAGACTTTTTATTTAACTATACTTAATGTGTTTGCTTATACTGTATACATAGAACAACTAGATGTTAGAAGAAGGTGCTAAGTAGCAAGTGAGGTGAAGGCAATGCTTACATGCAGTATCCGTGTATGCAGACAAAAGTACAGAGCTAAATGTACAGAAACCTAGCAAAGCTTTATAAATAGATGCAGCATATAAACAAACACTGCTCTTTTGCAGACCTTCTCTCTCTCTTCTTCTCCTAGCAACTGAATATTAAATCCTTTTATAAAATTTACTCATCGGATTCTCGTCGGACGACACAGTTTTCAACGGGTGTTTCATGAGAATTCACAGTATCTCACAAAAGTGAGTACACCTCTTAACATTTTTGTAAATATTGTATTATATCTTTTCATGGGACAACACTGAAGATATGACACTTTGCTACAATGTGTTACGATCTGGAGGTGGATCCACTGGACCACCGCAGGCGATGGCGTAAGCCCACACCAGGGAGTGGAATCTAAGTGGGACCCGGTATTCACCAGAGCCCACCGCAAAGCGGGATGGTCTTGCTGCGGCGGGTTTCCACCAGGTCACTACCACTGGCGGGGCTAGTCTGATGGAAGAGGCACTTCCCCAGCTTGGCGTACAGGTGGTTCTCCCGGAAACGTCTCAGTACCTGACGAACATGGCAACGGTGGGTCTCGAGGTCAGAGAAAAACACCAGGATGTCATCAAGGTAGACCACCACGAGGGTGGAGGAGGTCCTAAAACGTCATTCACTAGCTCCTGAAAGACGGCGGGGCTTGCATAGTCCGAAGGGCTCACCAGGTACTCAAAGTGTCCGTCCGGGTTGTTGAAGGCCGTCTTCTATCCTTTCGCCCTTGCGAATTCGGACCAAGTTGTAGGGCCCTCTCAGATCCAAACCTTAGAGAAGATCTTGGCGCCCTGCAGGGGGTCAAACAGTTTCCGTGATCAACGGAAGTGGATACCGGTTTTTTCACCGTGATCTTGTTCAAACCCCTGTAGTCTATGCAGGGCCGTAAGGTACCGTCCTTCTTCTTTAAGAAAAAGAACCCCGCAACCGCGGGAGGAGAGGACTTGCGGATGAACCCTTTCCTGAATTTTCTCCTGGATGTACTCGGTCATGGCTTGAGTCTCAGGAACCGACGTGGGTAGACTTGGCCTCAGGGAGGACTGGTACCTGGCAATAAGTCAATTGGACAATCGTATGGATGATGCGGAGGCAGACTCTTGGCTTGTCTCTCAGAGAACACATCGGCGTACTCAGAATTTCGGGGGGCAGCCCGGGCAGGGGGCTCCTGTAGGGTTATGCGAGAGCAGGGAGCACTGGGCGGGGGGGTGCCACCAAACAACGCCCCCGACAGCTGGGACCCCAAACGAATCACCTCCCCAGTAGACCATCCAGGATAGGAGAGTGGAGCCTTTAGCAATGGGAGCCCGAGGGAGGATCGCCGACGAGGAGCAAGGCAACACATAGAAGGCGATTTCTTTCTTATGCAGAGCCCCCCACATGGAGGAACAGTGGCTTGGTGACGAACTGGATGGTGTCCGCTAAGCAGCCCCCCGTTGACGGATGAGATGACAAGCGGTTTCCCCAGAGTACCCCTGGAAGCCGTACTGCTTCACTAGAGGCTGGTGGTGAATTTCCCCCGGCGGAGCCCGAGTCCAGAAACCCCGGAACCTGGAACGTGATACCAGACTCTGACACGACCTGCACAGGCTTAAAACAGGCGTGGAGAGGAGGAGGTTGCACCTAGGAATGCCTCTCCCACAGATCCTAGGTGTGGGAGTTTCCCGCAGGCTTGGGGCGCTTGGGGCAATTCCTCTGAAAATGGTCTGAGCTGCCACAGTAGAGGCAAAAGGGTTCTTTGGCCCCCGCGGGGGCCAAATTTCCCTTGCTCAGAGAGGCGAGCCCGATCATCTGCATGGGCTCGTCGGTGGGTGTTGGCGGCTGTGGCGCAGGAGACCCCTGGAACACCGGTGCCAAATCGAGGAAAACCGGCGAAATTGGGCTGACTGACGTTCCTCAGGGGGAAACTCCTCCTCCCGTTCATTGAAGCATAGGGCGATGGGGGTCGCTAACCGGATTAAGTCGCTGAGGGAAGACGGAGATCTCTAGCGGCCAAGACGTCTTTTTTAAATCGGGTTGAGAGTCCCTTTCTTGAAAGTAGCCCACAGAGCGGCCTCGTTCCATGATAGTTCAGAGGCCAATGTACGGAATTGTACCGCGTAGTCTCCTACAGACAGGTCCCCCTGGCATAGGTTGAGGAGGGCTGTCTCAGCGGAGGAGGCACGGACTGGTTCCTCGAAGACGTTGCGGAACTCACTGAGGAACAACTGTAGATCCGCCGTCACTGGATCGTCTCTGTCCCATGCGGTGTAGCCCCTGCCTGGCCTTCCCGGGAGAGGAGGCTGACCACGAAAGCCACCTTCGCACATTCGGAAAGGAACTGGTCGGCCCCAAACAACTCCAAGTGCATAGAGCATTGGGTGATGAACCCCTGCATAGTTTCGGATCACCGCTGAACTTGGATGGAAGTGACAGCCGGAGCTTGGGTCCCCTAGGAGCCACAGGAACCGTTGAGGCAGGAACCACTGGAGATGGCGGTGATTGCTGCTGAACGGAGATGAGCTGCTGCACCATGGAGGAGAGTTGCCAAGCTGCGGGGCTTTTCTGCCAATGGTGTTGCGATTGCTTTACCATGACGGTGGTGATGCTGGCCAAACCTGGCAAGGGGCACCTTGGCAGGGGATCCATGGCCAGATCGTACTGTTACGATCTGGAGGTGGATCCACTGGACCACCGCAGGCGAAGGGGGTAAGCCCACACCAGGGAGTGGAATCTAAGTGGGACCCGGTATTCACCAGAGCCCGCCGGCAAAGCGGGATGGTCTTGCTGCGGCGGGATTCCACCAGGTCACTACCACTGGCGGGGGGTTGCCTGTGGTGGCGGCCAAGAGTGCGAGGTACAGTAACGGCAGGCCCGGCTCGTGGTGTAGAAAGGCAGGAGGTCAGGACAGGCGGCTCTGGTTTTGTTGACGGTAGACAAACAGGAGGTCAGGGCAGGCGGCAAGGTTGTAGACGGTAAAACGTTTAAACAGGGAGTCGGTACACGGGAAGGCAAGACAGGAACGCTCTGGAACATTTCACCATGGAATATACACCAGGGTCCGGGAGGGCCGGCAGGAAGTGGCCGGACCTAAATGGAGCAGTGCCCGGCAATGAAAACCAATTACCGGTGCACTGCCCCCTTTTTAAAATTTAAATTGTCGGCGCGCGCGCCCATAGGGGCGGAGCTACGCATCGGGGGACCCGGAACAGACTGAGCAAAGGGGCCGGCCGGGTAAGTGAGCGCCCGGAGGGGACCGATGCAGAGCGGACCCCGAACCCGATGTGCGGGACGGGGTTCCGCTGGGAGCAGGGGCACGGGCGCGCCTGCGACCCGGGACAGTGGTCGCAGGGGCGTCCGTGACACAATGTAAAGTAGTCAGTGTACAGCTTATATAACAGTGTAAATTTTGTGTTCCCTCAAAATAACTCAACATATAGTCATCAATGTCTAAACCGCTGGCAACAAAAGTGACTACACCTCTAAGTGAAAATGGACAAATTGTGCTTAAAGTGTCAATATTTTGTGTGGTCACCATTATCTCCCAGCATTGTCTTAACTCCCTTGGGCATGGAGTTCACTAGAGCGTCACAGGTTGCAGCCACTGGAATCCTCTTCCACTCCTTCATGACAACATCACGGAGCTGGTGAATGTTAGAAACCTTGTGCTCCTCCACCTCCATTTGAGGATGCCCCACAGATGTTCAGTGAGGCTTAGGTCTGAAGACATGCTTGGGCAGTCCAGCACCTTTACCCTTATTTTCTTTAGCAAGGCAGTGGTCGTCTTGGAGGTATGTTTGGGGTCATTATCATGTTGGAATACTGCCCTACGACCCAGTTCCTGAAGGGAGAGGAACATGCCCTGCTTCAGTATGCCACAGTACATGTTGACATTCACAGTTCCCTCAATACACTGTAGCTCCCCACAGCCAGTAGCACTCATTCATCCCAAAATCATGACACTGCCACCACCATGCTTGACTGTAGGCAAGACACACTTGTCTTCGTACTCCTCACCTGGTTACCGCCACACACGCTTGACACCATATGAACCAAATAAGTTTATCTTAGTGTCTTCAGACCACAGGACATGGTTCCAGTAATCCATGTCTTTAGCTTGTCTTCAGCAAACTGTTTGCTGTTTTTCTTGTGCATCATCTTTAGAAGAGGCTTCCTTCTGGGATGACAGCCATGCAGACCAATTTGATGCAGTGTGCGGTATACTGACAGGCTGACCCACCACCCCTTTAATCTTTGCATTAATGCTGGCAACACTCATATATCTATTTTTAAAATACAATCTCTGGATATCTCTCTCAAAATCTTTGGTCGACCATGGCGAGTCCTGTTGTAAGTGGAATCTGTCTTGTTATGATGCTGTATAGTCTTGGCCACCGTGCTGCAGCTTAGTTTCAGAGTGCTGGCAATCTTCTTAAAGCTTAGGCCATCTTTATTTAGAGCAACAATTATTTTTTTTAGATCCTCAGACAATTCTTTGCCTTGAGATGCCATGTTGAACTTCCAGTGACCAGAATAAGAGAGAGTATGAGAGCAATAACTCCAAATTTATCACAGCTGCCCCCCATTCACACCTGAGACCTTTTAACACAAATCAGTCACATGACACCCTGGAGTGAAAATTGGGAAAATTTTCCTGATCCAAACCTCGATCTAAGATGTGTTTCTGACTATGCTTCCACTTTGTCCTTTAGATTGTTTTCCTGGTACCTGTTGTTCTTCTATATTTTTTTACATTCTCTTGCTTATCTATTTCTAATTGATTTTACTGGTGAAGGCTCCTGGCTCTGTTCCTGACTACACAACTGTTCCATCAGTGTTTCCACTGCCCATCTGTAACTATTCTGGAATCCAAGATAGATAACGAGTTTTTTGGCAGCACTTCTTAATTGTAGTATTAAACACTGCCAGACTCAGGGGGTTTAATATTTGCCCTTTTGAAGCCTCAAACACTGTACAATAAATAGCAACAGTTTTGTTGATTCAAGAAAATTCCGTTAATAAATCTTTATTGTTCCTTGTCATAACACCACTGTATATTGTTTAATATATCTTTCATGTAGTCGTATATAAGCTATATGAAACCATACCGAGCAGTGTTATGACGTGGACAATCCTGCAGCAAGATCCATATTTCCTTACAGAGGCTGAGAGTAATAACACACGGAGCGGGCTCAGAGCTGCCATAGTGCAGCCATGACACAGCCAATGAACCGATATAGAACCCCATCAATGATTTTTGTTATGTTTCATTGACTTTATTTAAAAATGAAAGGCAAACAGAGTGCATCCGAAATGTCTCTTGAGGAAACGTGGATCCTTGGGACTATGAATAGAAGTTGCCTGACCAGATGCAGCCAGGGTTGCTAAGGGCAAAGACACTAAGGCAATAGATGAGGACACTGAAATGAACAGACAAGGGCACCAGAATCTCAGGAATGACAGACAGGGACACCGGGGATCAGATTAGTAGGCTGGGTTGGCAGACAAAAATGGAAGGCTAAGACACAGAAAGACCAAGAGTGCAAGATTCCTGACCAGCAAACAGCAGACAACAGGAACGCAGGATTCTAGACTAGCAGGTGGCAGACAACAGGAGCGTAGGGTTCCTGACCAGCAGGTGAGGACACCAGGAGTGCAGGATTCCTGACCAATAGGCAAGGTCACTGGGATTACAGGACTCTCAACCAGCAGAGGAGAAGGAGAAGGCCTGGCATTAGCAGACAGATCATCAGGAGGTAATATAGACATAGACACCAGCAGACTTAGAGCAGGATACCAAATTAGCAGGAGAGGATGTGGACATCAAATGACTTGGAGCAGGATACCAAATTAGCAGGAGAGGACTGACACTAGACGACTTGGAACAGGATACCAGAGTAACACAAGATGAAGTAGACACCAGCAGACTTGGAACAGGACACAGGCAGGCTTGGAACACTAGCATGTTATCTAAGGGGCAGGACAGAGAAACCAAGACACAGGCCTAGGTCAGAACCAACAGTGAATGAACTGAGGGATCAACAGGTTTTGGGAAGTCAGAGGACTTGAAGAAAGCACAGAGTATCCTAGTACTCCGCACAGATACTCAGGCCCAGACTGGAGGTGGTGGCTAGGTTTTATAGCTCTACGAGCTGGAGAGAGTTCTAAGCCAATTTATTAATCATAATTTCCCAAGATGGATAGGCAGATACTGAGTAGAAGCAACAGACAAACCACCAGAATCAAAATGCATGTTGCAGACTGAGTTGAGGCAAGGCACCTCAATTAGTAAAAGAAGTGGCAACATAGATTTGCAGGTAAACACCAGCAAATAATCATTGGCTTAGGGTGCTGCAGCAGTTTTCAGCTGTGTTAGACTATGTCTCCATTGCATCGGACGAAAAACAGCCCAAAAGCGGCAGGTTTTTTTCCGATGCAGGACCGTGTTTTTTGGCACGCTTTGTACAAAAAACACGGTCGCTTCTCGTTTTTTTTATGTCGATCATACAATTATATTGTATGGGAAGACACCAAGAAAACTAAAAGCGCCGGCGTATTATACAACAAATGGCACCAGAAGACAAGCAGACAAGAGACGAGCTGTGGAGACTGCAGCTCATCTTTTCTATTGCTGCCGATGGGGCTGCAGGGACGATCATATCTTTGGCGCTTTTGAAAAACTAAAAGCTGCGAAAAATTCCTACCTTAAAGAGTACCTATCACTAAAATGTTCACATTTGCTTTCAAAAGCAAAAATAAGCACTTCTTAAAATACAACCTATTAAAAATGCACAGCCTAAATGTAAAAAAAAAATCCCTGTTTGGGTCACATGACCAGTGCTACTGAGCCGACTTGAGAACGAAGTCGGCACCAGGCAGTCACACGTAAGCTCCCAGCATGCACTGCTGTGCTTATGTCACTCTCCCATGATGCATAGCATCATGGAAGAGCAGTTTATGTGTGTTCTTGCAGCTCTTGGTCTGCTGAGCAGCATCCAATACTGCTGGAAGGGCAAGGGGCTGGAGTTTGCAGCTCTCTGTGCACCCATAGGGGCTTCTGCTACAGCTGCTGTATGCCCCAACACTAATGAGCTGTGCAGCACTGAGCACACACAAGGAGGCTCAGTGCTGCCCTTATAACCTGGGTACAGGAGTGCCGGCTCCTGAAATGCTGCACCCCGCTGATAAGGGCTGAGCCTCCCTGTGTGTGCTCACTGCTGCCTGTGCTATCATTTGTCCAGCCAAAGTAGTGACAGTGAGGCTTGGGCTGCTGCGGCACCAGGATCACACACAAGGTCCTGTGCTCGGCTGCCTTATGCCTCAGTGTAGCAGCTCCGCCTCCCATCCTCTGAGATCTGGCAGGGACTCATTCAGTCCTGTCTCCTGCAGAGGAAAGATCCCACATGCTGCCCCCTCCCCTCCGACTGCCTCAGTGAGTGCATTAACCCTGCATTGCTGGCCTGATACAGTGACTATAAGAGCTGAAATCCACCAAGGCTAGAAATGATCTATATGGATGTTATAGGCAGAATGTTAGCCTGTGCTGTCCATACAGATCATTACCAGCCTTAGTAGATTTTACCCTCTATAGTTACACCAGTGATATTACCTCTATGGGGGCTGGTAGGACTTCTGTATGGGGTCATAATTAGCCCCTATAGCAGTCATATAAGCTCCTGTAGAGGTGCTATTACTAGGGTCATAAAAGACCCAAGACTAGTAACTATAATTACTGTGGGCTAAACAAGTAAATAGAGGGACACTACTGTCATTGTTTTCAAATATCTACAACCAATATGTGTGTTATATATATATATATATATATATATATATATATATATATATATATTATATTTTATATAATATATATAATATTTTATTAATATATATTTAAAATATATATATCATACATTGCTGGTTGAATTAACAGCTGACTGTCACCGCGTATGGAGCAGACTCTGCCCGCTGCCTGCCCCATACACCCTTCACACTATTTCGATGTATGGGGCCATCCAAATGTGTAAAGAGGGTTAAACAAAAAAAAAATGCACCATTACTCAGGTCCATAGGTGGTAGAACAAAAAAGTTACTGACATTTCTACAAATAATGTAAAAAACACAATTTTCTCAAAAACATAACAAAGCCTATGCAAATTTGGTATCACCAGAATCATATAAGACATACAATGTGGTTTAGGGGTTTTTTTGGCAATCAATGGGCATTTTATTGTCTCCTTGCATATTATATTAAAGGAGTTGTCTCCCCACAGGGTTTCAAAGAATGCATGAAAGAAATTCTCTGTCACTTCCTGGTTCATACTAATTTGCATAAGCTCCATGCTTGTACAGCTATGTTGTGCTTTCAGATGCTAATTAGATTAGATTAGCTTCTCAAACTTCTTATCTGATCCCCAAAACAAAAGCCCTAATTACAGAGCTGTTTACTTGAGATAAATCAAGCTTTTTACTGTCTGGCAGCACAGGACACTGACTGACACTGCTGACCTGTGTGATGACTCACTCTCTGTTATCTCATTGAACAAACAGCCCCAGGAGATTTGTTTACAGGTCTGTTACTGAGGGAACTGAAATAGCCATGGAGGTAATAAATTCACTTGTATCTCTTTAGGGAAAACAGAGGAACAATGCAATCTATTTGGAAAATGTCTTTATTTTGTGTTCCCTACAATTTGAAAGCTATTCTTTGTAGCGAGACAACCCCTTTAAAGTATGCTGTTATAGCCTTTATTTTATTTTTAACTTATCTGCAGCATACTCTTATCACACCTCCAGAGAGACAGTAGATAAATATACACACATGTAGGTAGCTGGATATTTATACAGGCACACATAAATAAGAAAAACCCTTTAATTTTTTCCTAATATTTCAAATGGTCAATATGGAAAAAATAAGTGGCGTCTTTGATCCAGAATCTGAGTTGATTTTGCACCAGGGAGCTGAGAAGCAGACTAACTGCAGTGCATACAAACTTGGAATTTTGGCGCATACAGGCTTGGAATTAGGGGGCGTGGCCTATATGACACCTGTTTAACTGCCATCCACAAGATGGCTGCTCCCGTCAGCTGTTTTCAAAATGGTTCCGTCACTGGTGATAGGTCCTCTTTAAGGGTGAAGAGAAGATGGTCTCTCAGACTCTGCATACTAATTAGCCTGCACTAAGCAGATTTAGGCTTGGAAAATCCACATATTGGTACATATATGACTACAGCATGAAGATACAGTGGGTTGCAAAAGTATTCATACCCCATTGCACTGTTGCTCATTTTTAACTGTTACAGCCACAAACTTAAAGGTATTTTATTGATATTTTATGTGATAGAGTAACACAAAAGAAAAGTATTTGCGAAGTATAAAGAAAATGGCACATGCTTTTTCAAATTTTGTCAAATTAACAACCTGAAAAGTGTGTTGTGCATATTTACTTGGCCCTCTGTACTCTTACAGCCCTAAATAAATTCCAGCATGACCAATTGCCTTTAGAAGTCACCTAATAAGTAAATAGAGTACATCTGTATGCAATTTATTCTCAGTATAAAGGTGCTTTCACACAGCGCAGTTTTGGTGCAGTTTTAACTGTGCTCCAATTAAACTGCCTTTATTACCAGCAAGCTTTTTTCACTTATCTAAACTCCTTAGAAAGTGAGTAATCAATAAGTGTGTTTGTAATCCACAAAACTTCAAACACAGTAATTGATTACTTACTTGAAACACCTTTCTGAACAATTTAGATAATTGAACGAAGCTTGCTGGTAATAGAGGCAGTTTAATTGGAGCGCAGTTAAAACTGCACCAAAACTGCATTGTGTGAAAGCAGCCGATGGGCATGTCCCCACGGCAGGGGTTGTCGGCCTGTTTTTCAGCCGGTTTGCGGTTTTTCTGACCGCCTGAAAAACCGTCAGAAAATGAGCACAATGGTGCTCTATGCAAAACCTGTGCAGCAGTCACTGCACAGGCGGTCCGGCGGCAAAACATTGTAGAAGCACAATCTTCTGTCTGGTCTCCCGACGGAAGAGGTGCTTCTCAATGGGAGGGGGGAGGGCACTTCTCCGCTCATCGCGGAGAAAAGCCGCCCCCCCCGCGGCCGTGGGGACGGGCGCAAAACAGGACAAATACCGGCCGGTTTGCCGGCCGGTATTTGTCCTGTGCAGTGGGAACGCGCCCTAACTGTTTTGTGAAGGCCTCAGAGATTTGTTAGGGGATATTAGTGAACAAACAACATAATGAAAATAAGGGAACATAACAGACAGCTTAGGGATAAAGTTGTGTCAAAGTGTATTGCAGGGTTAGGTTTAAAGGGAATCTGTCGCCATTCTTTTTTTACTTATTAAAGCAAGACACTGATACTTATTCTATTCTTCTTAGCCGTTTTTATTTTCTGATTGTAGATTTCTCAATTTCGTTGTCTGAATATGATTGTGGGGACAGCATTCTTGTCTGCACTGCTTTTAGCAGCATTTAGAGAGATGCCTTACAGCAGCCTCATGCACATAGGAGTCTGTGGACTGGATTAGTCACATTAACTTCTATAGGAGGGAAGAAGTCAGTGTGCAGGGAGGGGAAGAGGGTGAACTATGACATCTCCTATTATAACTGGTGGATCCTGTGTATCTGACACTTTGGTGTCCCCCTTTTATTTAAAATTTTGCTTAAATTGACAATGAGAAGACTATGAAAATCTTCTTTACAGAACAGGAAGTTTAGAAATTTATTGGGGCCTACGGCCAAAGGAAACTGCAGGATTTAAGAACTTTTTAAAAAATGAAAATGTTGGAAAATTAAAAAAAAAATTAAAAAAAACTTAAAAAAGGTTTAAATAAAAATTGAGTTTTAAAAAAAAAGTCATTTTTGGTTACAATTTCCCCTTTTAAAAAATTGCCCAAAATTGGAAAAAGGGACAAAGAGCACTAAATTAAGAAGCTGCCAAAAGGCCCAGGGGCAAATTGGAGGAGCTGCAGGATCACAACTCAGGGGGAGGGAACTCTTGAAAATAATGATAAAAAGTATGTGGGTGAAAATCAAAAGACATCACCTGGGGCCAAAACCCTTACCTTTTAAACTGAAGGTTTCAGCATCATACTGGGAGAGTCTTTCTTTTTTTTGTGAAGCTGGGCAGGTTAAAGGGAAATGGGGTAGAGCAAAATACGAGAATCCCGGAGAAAAACCTTTTAGAGGTGCAAAAGATGAGACTGGGGTGTAAATTCACCGCAGAAGACAACCTAAATAAAAAAGTACAATGGATCGGGCATCGGATGGCCACCTGAGGCCAAAGGATCCTTGTGGGTGGGGCCAGGGCCAGCCCCCTTTTTGGGTGCTGACGCCCCTTACTTATTTGTGGGGAATAATGTGACTGCCTCAGGGGCATCGTCTTTTGCAGCAAGTCCCCATTACAAAAAAAGCAGGGTAAAAAACCAAAAAGGGGAAGAGGGAGGTGCTGTGTGGAGCAAAAAAACGAGTTTCCCGATTGGTGTGACTTCAACCAAAAAAGATTGGGTTTTGAAATACACTGTTTTCTTTTAGGGTGGTTCACAGGAGCTTTTTTGGTGCGGTTTTTTTTGACATGTTTTTTGGTGGGGCCCCTTTTTTTGGGGAAAAACACAAAGTTTTAAAAAAATCCATAAAAAACACCAAAAATGCTCTGTGTGAAAGCTCTTAAGGAATGTTGCCTGCAAAAAATTAAGCCCCAAAACCCCAATTTATTGGCTAAGTTTTTATTGAAGAAATAGTTCCAACTTAAAAATGCAATCTTCTTTATTGTAACACTTTAAAAAGTTACTGAGTGGCAGCAAATGGAAAAGGAGTCGAGTAATTGTTCTCACCTAACCTACGCGTTTCAAGTCCTTGTCAATTTTTGATCACGGAAAACCCCTCTTTCGGTGCCTCATTAAAAATCAGAGAACAGTTCAATGCAAATGGACAACAAAAGTTTAGGTTTATAGTTTTTTTAAAGGGCCCAAAAAGACAAAGTCCCTCCGTTCAGCTTTGTGCTAAGGTGTTGTCCAGAGGGAAGGCAAAAAAACCCCCAAAGAGGTAAGCCAATTGCCCCATTTTAGGGAAAAAATTTTTCCCGACTCCCAAACTGGCAATCAGAAAAATCCTGGATAAGACCCCTCTCCAAATCCTAACATTTTCTTGTTATTTATTATGCTCCGAAATGCACCAAACCCTTTTTGAACTCTGTTTTGAATTAAAAAAACCCTGACAAGTCCCTCTGGGAGAGAATTCCATGTCTCACTCTTTACAGTAAAGAATCCCCTTCCCCATGTTTATTGAGAAAATTTCGTTCCACAAGACTAGAGGATGCCCCCTTTTTTTTTAGATACGCCCGGGGGTAAAAAAAATCTTGGGAGGATCTCTTATTGGGCCTTTGATGTATTTAACATATTTTATGCCCCCCGAAGCCGCTTTTCTTAAACTAAAAATTAATTTGCTAATTTTCGGGGGGTATTTAGTTCCACCCCTCCCTTTTTTATTTTTTTTGCCCCCCTTTTTTTACCTGTTCAAGCTCTAACAATGTCTTTCCTGTGCACTGGTGCCCAAAACTGTACACAATATTCCATGTGTGGTCAACCAGTGACTTGTGTATATGGGAGAATAATGCTCTCATCATGTGCCTCTATGCCCTTTTAATGCACCCCATGATCCTATTTGCCTTGGCAGCTGCTGCCTGACACTGGCTGCTACAATTAAATTTACTGTCCACCAGGATTCCAAGTCCTTCTCCATGTCACTTTTACCCAGCCTTTTTCCATTTAACATGTAGTCATGTAATAGATTTCTCCTCCCCATGTGCATAATCTTGCATTTATCAGTGTTAAACCTCATCTGCCATTTCCCTGCCCAGGCCTCCAAGTTATCCAGATCCCTTTGTAATAACACATTATCCTCTATTGTATTGATTACTTTACAGAGCTTAGTATCGTCTGCAAAGATCGATATTCTACTGTGTAATCCCTGTGTAAAATCATTAATGAAAATGTTAAAGATATTTTAATCTTCCTGAGGCGGAGTTGCACTTCTTCCTGGGTTAGACAAGAAACTTTTAAGTTGGAGTTTACCACATCTCTCTGTTCAACTGGAAGCTCACAGGTTCACAAAGAAAAGGAGGAGATGGAGGTAAAGAGGTTGTACGATCCATAAGCTGAAAAGCAGAATTGCAGAGCACATTAACGGAATTAAGAACAAAAAAATGACAAAAGTATCGGGGGCTACTAAAGATTTGGTAGATGAGCAGAATGGAGATTTATGTAATTTTAAATTTTTCACTTTAGAAAGAGTAAAGTTACCAAAAAGAGGAGGGGATATAAAATATATAATTAGAAGAAGGGAAGCTTTTTGGATACTAGGATGGATACATGCATGCTTCGGGGTGTGAATTATCGTTAACAATCTGATGTATTGTTTTACATTTATTAACATGTTGGTGACTTATCAAATGGTTATTTATAATTCCATATTCATTTTTTGTTTTCCCTTTCCTTCTTTTCTTCTCTTCTTCTTTCTCTCCTTCTCCCCTCCTCTTTCTCTCCTTCTCCCCTCCTTTTCTTTGTGAACCTGACACCTTTATGTTGTCCAATTTGCATGTGAATAGGTTCTCTGAGTTTTTAATGAGGCATCTGATAGGGGTGGTTTAGCTGTGATCCAGAGTTTGACATGGACTTGAAACATGTAGATTAGGTGAGACCTGTTACTTGTCTCCTTTTCCATTTGCTGCCACTCTGTAACGTTTTAAAGCATTACAATAAAGAAGATTGTATTTTTATGTCCTGATATCCATTTCTTCAATGTAAATTTGCGTTTTGGCTTGTTGCCAGCAACCAGGATTCCGGGCGATACACGGACAGGGGCTTTCCGAAGCGCATGGCAGGGTGTAGCTGCACAAGGGCCGCTGGGAAAGGAAGGGCCAACTTCATAGTTGGGACTCACAAGTGGGCCCAAAAGTACTTTTAACTTAGTTTAAATCATAGTGGGATGTGTGGAGCTTAATAGTGCAATTAGGTCTTAGGTACACAGAGGCCTCTGT
Source organism: Phyllomedusa bahiana (assembly GCA_025379985.1). Taxonomy (NCBI): domain Eukaryota; kingdom Metazoa; phylum Chordata; class Amphibia; order Anura; family Hylidae; genus Phyllomedusa; species Phyllomedusa bahiana. The sequence continues at coordinate 25,583 of JAODAL010006305.1, read as the reverse complement.
CTTGCCAACACTCTGCCCTGCAGATGCCATGGTTCATATATACAGTGTGTCATGTATGTGGATGCATGGGGCTATATTTAGTGTGTGAGAGAATATGGGGATGTATACGGTGTGTGTGATTTATAGGGATGTATTTAATGTGTGAGTGGTGTATGTAGGTATTTACAGTATGTGAGTGATGTATACGGTGTCTAAGTGATGTATGTGGATGTATATGGTGTGTGAGTGGTGTATGTGGATAAATACAGTATATGAATGATGTATGTATATGTATACAGTATGTGAGTGATTATGGGCATATATACAGTGTGTGAATGAATATGGGGATGTATAGGGTGTGTAAGTGATGTATGTTGATGTATACAGTGTGTTAGTGATGTATGTGATGTGAGTGGTGTATGTGGATGTATACAATGTGTGAGTGATGTGTGGGGATGTATACAGCGTGTGAGTTATGTATTAAGTGTGTGAGTGATTATATGGATGTATACAGTGTGTCAGTGATGTATAAAGAGGTATACAGTGTGAGTGGTGTATGTATACAGTGTGTGAGTGATGTATGCTGATGTATACAGGGTGTGATTGATGTATAGGGATGTATATGGCCTGTGAGTGGTGTATGTGGATGTATACAGTGTGTGAGTGATGTATGGGAATGTATATGTGTGTGAGTGGCGTATGTGTATGTATACAGTGTGAGTGATGTATAGGAATGTATACAGTGCTCGAGTGATGTAAACGATGTTTGATTGATGTATGGGGATGTAGTCAGTGTGTGTATCAGTGCTATATGTCTACTGTGTTAGTATATTTGATGGTGAGCTTTCGAGAGAACTAGCTCCCTTCTTCAGACAGGTTGTTATACAAGAAATTGAAAATGTACAGACTTTTCATACACAAAAGACCTGGACCTTCAAAGGGTCCTAGAATTCTTAAAAATAACAAAATGCAATATAAGCAGAGAAGTCATTTACGGCAGGTCAAGACATCCACTATCTGGAAACTTGTGAGGCGTGACGGAGGGGTCAGTAATTCTGTGTCTTATCTGTAGCCATCAGATGTAATTTGTGGCCATCACAGTTCTCACATAGTTTGACATAAAGCTGGCATGAATATTTAGCCCATTTTGCACAGTCTGAAATTTTTGCATTAATTTAAATTCCCACTCCTTTCTCTCCCTCTGAGTCTTAAAGTGTCCCATTAAAACCATAATCTTCATATCTTCAATAGATTGGTCATCTCTGGAGAAATGTGCGGCCACTGGAAGATCAGTTCTGCTGTTATTAATAGTGAATCTGTGTGAGTTCATGCGCTGGCTGAGTCTCTCTCCTGTTTCCCCCACATAAAGGCCTGTGGTCGGACATTGCGCACACATAATCAGATATACCACATTGCTAGACCTGCAGGAAAATGTCCCCCTAATTCTGTGCACCTGCTGGGACTGTGGGACCGGTACACTGACAGCGGTGTGGATGTGCCTGCAGGTCTTGCACCTGTTCTGCAGGCAGGGTGAGGTGCCATTTTCTGTTGGGGCCTTCAGGGCACTCCGGACAATAATACGCCAACAACCTGTCTGAAGAAGGGAGCTAGTTCTCTCGAAAGCTCACCATCAAATATACTCAGTTAGCCTGAAAAAGGTATCGCCTGATTTCTTCACTATTCTACTACTTTCTATGGCTAACACGGTATAACATTATACTACTACTGTGTTAGTAGTATGTTTGCAGTGTAGGTAATTGCAATGTAATTAACCTGTATGTGACATGATTAAATGGGGTGTTTCCATCTCAGGAATTTATTTCATATCAGCAGGATATACCATAAATACCAGATAGATGTCGGTCACCTCTGATATCTATTATGAAAACAGGGGTTGCCTAATACCATATCCTTATTTGTGCTTTACTAAACTATGTGGTGACATCTCACATGCAGCTCTCTCTCTCTTTACTTTAATGGGAATTTCAAGTACAGCTCACTAACTTCCAGTAAGTGTTCTTGGTATTCCCATAGAAGTGAAAAGTGAGAGCCACACATGCACAGCCACTTCCATGTTCACTGTGGCAAGTATAGAATGGAGGCGTAAGGAGAGGCTGTTCTTGAGACAGCTGAATGTGCTGTCAACATGCCATAAACGTCCAAAATGGGATTAACCCTTTAAAGGGGTTATACCACAAAATAAAAACCACAGTGCTGACTGCACACAGCTAGCTGGGAGCCGACCATGCATTAGAATGAGGAGGGCAACTCACGCGGCTATCCTCTCCATTCACTTCTATGGGAGCTATTGAACATTGCCGAGAGCACACACTCGACTATGTTCAGAAGTTCCCATAGAAGTGTTATTGAGGAGGATGTCTACAAGTGCCGCCCTCCTTATTCACATGCACGGCAGTCTCACAGCTAGCTGCAAACGGCCAGAGCTGGGGTTTTTACTTTGTGGTATAACCCCTTTAACTCTTTACCATCATTTGATATACATTTACAGCATAGTGTTGGTAAAGGAGTTTACCTGGCGGGAAGTGGCTGTTAATTATGACTGACAGACGGGGTGGCCAGGATCGAAGACAACTCCAGTCTCAGCAATTCAACCACTTAGATGCCATGGTAAAAAGAACTGTGGTATTTAATCATTTAAAAAGGTCCACAGTCATCTATTAGGCCGTGTTCACACGGCTTATTCACAACGGATTTGTGAGCCGGATTGCGATCACAAACCCGGCGTGAATAAGGGGCGGGACAGGGCCGGAGCGCGGCGGAGGCGCTGCTCCCCGGCCCCCATAGACAATGAATTGTTTACGGCGCGTACGCGCCGTAAATAATGTTCATGTCACTTTCTCCCCCTGTGGCGGATTCGCCGAGCAGGGAGGAGCGACGGAATCCACTGTTCTCTATGAGAGCAGTGGATTACTGTAATTACTCTGACGGATTGGCGCCGTACTGCAGCGCAAATCCGGTGCGGAGTATGGCGCCAATCCGCGGAGAAATAAGCCGTGTGAACGAGGCCTTATGGTCACTTGTAGGCCCCTCTGTGAACTTCCTGTCCATCCCCTATCTTACAAAGTGTAACGATGCTGGAGGTGGATCCACTGGACCACCGCAGGCGATGGCGTAAGCCCCTACCCGGGAGTGGAATCAAGTGGGACCCGGTTGTCCCCAGAGCCCGCCGCAAAGCGGGATGGTCTTGCTGCGGCGGGTGCCCACCAGGTCACTACCACTGGCAGGGCTTGCCTGCGGTGGCGGCCAAGGGTGCGAGGTACAGGAACGGCAGGCAGGCTCGTAGTCGAGGACAGACAGAAGGTCAGGACAGGCGGCTCTGGTTCGTGGACGGTAGACAAGCAGGTGGTCGGGGCAGGCGGCAAGGTTCGTAGATGGTAGACGTAGCAGAGGGTCGGTACACAGGAAGGCAATATGGGAACGACGGGAACACTTTCACCATGGGTATGAACCCAAGGATCCGGCGAGGGCCGGGAAAGGAAGTGACCGGACTAAATAGGCGCAGTGCCCGGCAATGAACCAATTACCGGCGCACTGCCCCTTTAAATTCAAATTGCCGGCGCGCGCCTCTAGGGGCGGAGCTACGCGCCAGGACACGGAAGCAGCCTGAGCAGGAGCGTGGCCGGGTAAGTGCATGCCGGCGGGGAGGGGGGAGGCGAAGCGGACCCCGAACCGACGTGGGGGGACGGGGTCCGCTTGGTGCAGGGGCACGGGGCGCCTGCGACCCGGGACAGTGGGTGCAGGGGCGTCCGTGACAGAACCCCACCCCCTTGGGCCCCCACTCTTAGGATTGGAGAAATCCTGGTGAGACTGCGGTTCAGGATGTTCTCCTCCGGCTCCCAGGACCTCTCTTCGGGGCCATAACCCTTCCAGTCCACACAGAAGTATCCTTTCCCCTAGTTCCTCTCATGCCCAAAATCTCCTTAAACTCGAAGACATTGGGGCATAGCCACAGCCCGAGGAGGAGCGGCCTTCTGGGAAAAAGGGTTTTAAGGACCAGGGGTTTTTCAATAATGAGACATGAAACGCGTTGGGAATTCTCATCGTAGGAGGAAGCCGGAGTTTGTATGCTACCGGGTTGATGCGGTTGATGACCTCAAAGGGTCCCAGGAAACGGGGTCCCAGTTTGTGAGACGGCTCTTTAAGCGGACATATCTAGTTTGAGAGCCACACCTTTTCACTGGGGAGAAACCGGAGGAGGGATTCTTCTCTTGTCCGCTTGAGACTTCATGGCCTTCGGACGCGCGGAGCAGCGACTGACGGGTCTGGCCCAGATGCCCTCATGTCTTGAAAACCAGTGCGTCGCCTGCCGGGACCTCGGAGGAGGTTGCCAGAGGGAGAGGGGGGCGGGGAAATGCAAGCCATACACGATGTAGAAGGGGAGGCCCCTGCGGACTCGGACCCCAAGGGAATTATAGGAGAACTCCGCCCCGGCAGAAAATTTGGGGCCAATCATCTTGGCGTGCCGGACGAAATGACGAAGGTAGCAACCCAGGACTTGGTTTGACCCCTCCACCTGGCGTTCGTCTGTGGTGGTAGCCGGAAGAGAAGTCGAGCTTCACTTGAAGTTGGTTGCACAGAGCTCGCCAAAACTGGAGACAAATTTGAACTCCCCGGTCCGAGACAATTTGCTGAGGGAGTCCAGGGAAGCCGGAAAACCATGGATGAAGAATAACTCAGCTAGCCGGGAGGGCGGATGGTAGCCCTGGCAAAGGGACGAAGTGCGCCATTTTGGAAAGCGATCAGTAATCACCCAGATAATGGGGGTTGCCAGACGACGGAGGGAGGTCGGTTATAAAGTCCATCGAAATTTTGGGTTTCCAGGGTTGAGTGGGAACGGGAAGGGCTGAAGTTAGGCCTCCCGGCTTGTGACGTGGCGTCTTGTTCCGGGCACAGGAGTCGCAAGACGCAACGAATTTTCCTTGATATCCTTCTCCAGCTCTGGCCCCAAATAGACCGGGATATAGGGGGAAGGTTCTTCGGGCGCCGGGATGGCCAGCCACCAACGAGAAATGTCCCCATTTCAAGATACGTTCTGCGGAGAGCAGGACGCACATAAGTCCTTCCAGGGGGAACCTTCCGGAGGTCCACTGGAGCACCCGAGATGAGAGTTCTGGGGGGATTTTTGTGTTCAGGAGAGTCTCTTCACCCACCACGTCGGAAGAAACGGGAAAGAGGGCTCAGCTCTCACATTCTTCTCGGCTGGCCCTGAAATGGATCTGAAATTTCGAACCGGGAGAAGAAGAGAGGACCACCGGCCTGGCGTGGGTTAAGTCGTGAGCAGCCCGCCAGATATTGGAGGTTTTGTGGTCCGAGTAGGATGGGAAAACAGGCACCCTCCACGAAACGCCACTCCCCCGGGGGCCCAAATTTTGATGGCCATAGCTCCGGTCGCCAATCGGTAATCCTCGGCTGGAAGATGAAACGTTCTTGGAGAAGAAAGCCGCACGCACAGTCTACCTAGGCCCTTTTTTTTGTAAGGACTGCCTCCAGCCCCACAGACGAAGCATCCACTTCCAGAGTGAAGGGTTTGCGGGGTCTGGACGTGCAAGGATAGAAGCGTAGCGAAGGCGGATTTGAGCTTCACAAACGCCTCCTCGCCCCCAAAAGGACAATGCATGGATTGGCTTTTTCTTGGTGGAGAGCCACTATCGGGGCCACCAGCGTAGAGAAGTGCGGGAAAGAATTGGCGATAGTAATTGCAGAAGCCCAAGAATCGCTGGATAGCCCGCAGCCGACGGGGCGTGGCCATTGCAATACGGCGACAGTTTAGCAGGGTCCATCCGTAGGCCCTTTGGGCAGAGATGACATACCCCAGAAACGGGAGGCTAGTCTGATGGAAGAGGCATTCCCTAGCTTGGCATACAGGTGGTTTTTCCGGAGACGTCTTAGTACTTGACGGACATGGCTGCGGTGGGTCTTGGGTCAGGGGAGAACACCAGTATGTCATCGAGGTAGACTACCACGCGGAGAGGAGGAGGGCCTGAAGACGTCATTCACGAGCTCCTGAAAGACGGCTGGGCCCTTACAGAGTCCGAGGGCATCACCAGGTACTCGTAGTGCCCATCCCCGGTGTTGAAGGCGTCTTCCATTCATCGCCCTTGGGATTCGGACCAAGTTGTAGGCCCTCCCCAAATCCAACTTGGAGAAAATCTTGGCGCCTTGCAGGGCGATCAAAAAGTTCCGTTTATCAGCGGCAAGGGTAACGGTTCTTTACCGTGATCTTGTTCAAGCCCCGTAGTCAATGCAGGGCCGTAAGGTACCGTCCTTCTTCTTCACGAAAAAAACCCCGCGCCAGCGGGGGACGAGACTTCCGGATGAACCCCTTCTTGAGATTCTCCTGGATGTACTCCGAAAATGGCTTGGGTCTCAGGAACAGGGCAGAGGGTAGATTCGGCCACGGGGAGGACTGGTACCCGGCAATAAGTCGATCGGGCAATTGTATGGACGATGCACGGAAGACTCTCGGCTTGTCTCTCGGAGAACACATCGGCAACTCCAGATATTCGGGCGCAGCCCGGGCAGCGGCTCCTGAAGGGTTAAGCGAGAGCAGGGAAAGCACCGGGCGAGGTGCCACCAAAACAACGCCCCCGACAGTTTGGGGCCCCAACGAATCAACCCCTCCCGTAGACCAGGATAGGAGAGTGGAGCCGTAGCAAAGGGAGTCCCGAGGAGGATCGCCGAAAGGAGCGAGGCAACACATAGAAGGCGATCTCCTCCTTATGCAGTGCCCCCACATGGAGGGGCAGTGGCTTTGGGGACGAACTGGATGGTGTCGCTAACAGCTCCCCGCTGACTGATGAGATGGCAAGCGGTTTCTCCAGACGTACCCTGGAAGCCGATACCGCCTCACTAGAGGCTGGTGGATGAAGTTCCCGGCTGAGCCGAGTCCAGAAACGCCGGAACCTGGATGTGATTTCCAGACTCTGACACGACTGCACAAAGGATCAACAGGCGTGGAGAGGAGGAGGTTGCACTTTGGAATGCCTCTCCCACAGATCCTAGGTGCGGGAGTTTCCCGCAGCCCTTTGGGGGCCTTGGGGGAAATCCTCCGAAATGCTCTGGGCTGCCACAGTAGAGACACAAGCCTAGTATGCCCCGGGTTTGGGCCTGGGGCAGAACGGGGGGCCCGACAACTGGCATGGGCCCGGTGGGTGTTGGGTGGGAAAAGGGACGAGGGTCTGCCAAAAAAGTTCCCCCTCCTCGTTTATGGAACGTTTTATGATTGCCCCCTTGGTAGCCAACCGGCAAGGGGCCGCAACCTGGGAGAAGATTGGAGTTTGGTCCATCGGCCAAGCGTCTTTAACCCCCCGAATTAAGGTTACCCTTTTCACGAACCGGCAACATAGTCGGCGGGCCCGTTCACAATGGCAGGGTCTAGGGGGCCAAGGGTCAGTACGGGAAGGCACGGCCCTAAGTCTCAAACAGACAGGGGGCTCCTGGCGGGAGAAAAATTTTTGGGAGGGCGGTTTTAGCGGAGGTGGACACGGGGTTCTGAAGACTGGGGAAAACCCCACTGGGATGACTTAAGATCCGACCGCAAAACCGGATCCATCTCTGGTACCAATTTGGGGTTTTAGCCCATGGGCCCAGGGGCCCTTCGGAGAGGATCTGCAGAAAAGCCCCTGTAATTGGGCCACGGACAAATGGTTTTTCCTCTTTAAACAAAGGGGGAATAGAGAATGGAAAAGGGGTATAAAATTGAATTAAAATTTCGGGTACGGGAACTTTGGAGGGAAATTGACGGGGAAGAATTGGTCTCCCTTGTCTCCGGAACCCTGGGGAAGGACAATTTTGGGAAAAGGAATGGCGGGGGTGTCTGGGAACGGTTTTTACGAAAAATTTTGGAACCCCAAAGGAAAGGAAGGAGTTTTTTTTCCACTTCCTTGTGCCAAATCTTTGTTGATTCTTACAAACAATCGGGGCGGTGGGGAGCCTTGGCAACCACTTGGAAGGGTACCTTGGCATCCAGCCGGATCTTACTGTAAAGATTCTGGAGGTGGATCCTGGAAAGAGCATCTAAGCCCCTTCCCGGGATGGATTAAATTTTCCCCGGCCCAGGGAGTGGAAACTAAGTGGGACCCGTTTTCACCAGAGCCCGCCGCAACGCGGGATATCTTCTGCGCAGGTGACCACCAGGTCACTACCACTGGCGGGCTTGCCTGCGGTGGCGGCCAAGGGTGCAGGTACAGGAACGGCAGGCAGGCTCAGTCCGGAGGACAGTAATAAGGTCAGTACAGGCGGCTCTGTTTCGTGGACGGTAACAAGCGGTGGTTGGGGCAGGCGGCAAGGTTCCGTAGACGTAGCAGAGTGTCGTTACACAGGAAGGGCAATACTGAAACTGCTCAGGAACACTTCACCATGGGTAATGAACACCATGGATCCGGCCAGGGCCCGCAGGAATGACCGGACTATATAGGAGCAGTGCTCGCAATGAACCAATTAACACGGCGCACGCCCCTTTAAATTCCAATCTCCGGCGCACTGCGCGCCTCTAGGGGTCCCTTTACTGGAGCAGTATTTGCTATAATATAAGGCTCTCCTGTTAATAGGTGGTGCTCCGACCAGAAGACGATAATAGAAAGGGAACTATTCCCTCTTCCAGAAGCCAAAAAGGGTTAAATGAAGAGAGTGAGAGATCATGTTTTTAAATAAGTGTGGTATAGAGTTTAAGAGTTTATATATAATAAAAGTTACGTTTTAGTGTATAAACAGTTAGAGAACTGATAGAGTTTAAAAGTTGCCAACGGCAAAAATATAAATATAGTGATCAAAAAGTCACTCTCTGTTTCTCTTGCGAGATTCCCAAATATTTGAGATTATGTTGGACAATTTGGTGAACAGTAATGTTCAGTGGGAAAATCTAGGAATGGCAGGCTTTTGAGTCAGAAAAATAATTTGGAAATATTTTTCACAGGAAGCTAATGTATTATTTTCTAATCCACCAATTCCATTAAATGAAACTACACCATATTAGCCTTTCAGAAATTAATAAAACTACAACATACAAATTCGGCAGGCTGGTAAAGTAACCAGTCCTAGAGACATATAATACAACAACAAAATTGTGTATAGAGTATTAACGATTAGCTTGAGACCAATACACATTTAGAGGATCCCGTATTTTATATCAAGGTTTGGAAAAAACTGCTAACAGAAATGCTCTCTGAAATTGATGAAATACCTGATCAGAATAATGAAAGAATTATCAATTCAATAAATTAAGTGGAACAACTAAATCAGGGAGATATTGGAGATAAATAACTTTCGGGCCCATACCAGATTTTCCTGATTAAACAAAATTACAGCGAAATATAGAATCTCTGATAGAAGAAATTAAAGAAAGGAAACTTAACAAATATCTGAGGGATCGAAAAGATTTTGATAACAATCAGGTTTATATTTGGAAAAATTGTAGTACAAACGTAATCTATATTCGAGATTTGTCAGATTCAGAGACTTCTGCTGTAGAAGAATCCTCCACAGTTCTATTAATAGTTTTTATACGCAGGGAAGAAAACTGGTATGATGTGAAGGGTCAGAGAAAAACAGAGGTTGGACAAATAAGAAAACACACAAAAATCTTCTACTCAAACAGTAACAAGATCAGAATCTCAGAAGATTTCAATCAGGAGAAGGATCAGTGGGATCAAATAAAATTTCCTCTTCTGCATCCTGTGGTGTGGTGGCCCATGGTGTGGGAGCACCAGGCAATTGATTTCAAATGGCAATACAAATACACTCCCAACAGTGGCAGGAAATAGGACAGGTTATGTAACACAGTTGCAAATCAATCTCATACACAGAATGCATCCAATTTTTTATAGAACCACAAAGGATCTCTTGAGGGATCGAGTAAAGGGGAATTATCAGAAATACAAAGAATGGAGCACTACAATTGATTAACTAAACCACTCAAGATTAACCGGAAAATCAAAAACAGGTGTTGATCATATGTTCTCACGTTCACCCTTCCAAGCCCAAATTTAATGAATTTTGTATGGGTAAAAGATATTAATCTCTTGCTAGACAAGTTGGCTTTGCATAAAAATCATAAAATGAAAAGTAATTATGACAAACCTTTAGGAAACTAGAGGAAAAACACTGGGTATCTTAACAATTGCAGGTTGTAGGGTGAAGGAGACTCCATAATTCTAGATATACCTTTGACAAATTTGAAAACCAAAATCTATGAATACACTTCCGAATATCACAATATCATCTATTTGGATAACGTTTATGGAAGTAGTAACCAAGATTATAAAGAAACCAGGCACTCGACGACAACATCTTCTTTAAAATTTAAAATGTGCGGGAAGAATAGCTATTGCAGAATTACAATCTAACAGGAATAGTAATCAAACCCAGTGACAAGGGTGGTAATATTGTCCAATATTATTAAAATGACTATAGAGGCGATGCTTGAGAGAATGCTTTGGTGATTCCAGAACATATGAGAGGCTTCCAAAAGAACCCAACCAATGAAGTATCTGAAGAATTAATAAAGGATTTGGATCTGGGAATGAGAAAAAATTAATTACTGAGGAGGAGATAAATTTAATGCTAAATTGTGAATCCGACATATGTGCTACCTTATATGGCATTACCAAAAGTGCAAAAAGAGGTTGTGCCAATACCAAAGACCGATAGTTCCTCAGGTAGAAAAAATAACACAATGACCCAGCCACGTATGTCGACTCGTATACTGATGGCCCTTTGTCACTCGGACTTCCTCAAATCTTAAAGATAGAAGAACTGTGATTGAGAATTATAGAACTAAGTGGTGAGTTAAAGTACACTCTTGCAAGTTTAGACGTTGATCCCTATACAGTAACATCAGAACATGAACCTGTGGGCCTGCTAGCAATCAGTATTTTGGAACACAAGAGTGTACACATTTACGGAACACACTGATTCTTGTTTTACATATATTGGATTTGTTTAGACAACATAACTATTTTTTGTTGATGGCACCTTTATCACCATATAAAAGACGCCATGGGCAAAGTTCCAGTGCACCAAGTTTTGCTAATCTATTTTAGGTTGGTGGAGGATGCTATTGTTTTTTTTCTGAACACTTTGAAATATAAACAGATCGGAAAGTTATTTGGGGCGCTTTATTGATGATATTTTGATTTTTTGGGATGGTAGTGAAAAATTCTTCATGGAGTTTTTTGTATCTAGACTCTATGAAAATGAAACATGGATGAAATTCACCGTTTGAAATTCATCGGGAGAAAATGAATTTTTTGGATCCTTGAAATTGTGATTGGATGAAAAAAACCATTCAGACAAAGATTATATTCGGAAAAATACGGCTACTAATAGTTTGTTTTACATTTTTTCTAGCTGTCATCCACCTACGTCAAAAAAAGTAAGGGGATTCCCATAGCCAATTTCTTAGGGCTCGAAGAAACTGTTCCACATATAGAGGATTTACAATGAAGAATGTTAAAATTGATAAATGCACGATTTCAGGCAAGGGTTTACCCAAAAAATTTTTGAGGAAGGCGTTTAATAGGGCTTTGACCAGTGACATAGGACAATTCTTAATCATAAAAAGAAGAAAGAAAAAACTGATTATAAATCGTTGTATAGGTACCTTTGATTATAAGCTAAATGAAAAAAAGAGAGCTATACTTAGAAGACCTTGCACATTCGAAAGCATATCCATAATTTCTCTGAGGTGATTCCTAACTACCCTATAGTTACTTATAGAAAGAGGAAAAAATCTTAGGATGAATTTGTACATAGTCATTTTGAGGGAGATGCAAAAAACATGTTACAGTCCCCTGGTAGGGCTCATATCCATGGGCAAACAGTTTCAGTTTTGTCCATACATATGGGAAAACTAAGAGAATTGTTAAATCCCATAGATAAGAGAAGCTTTGAGATAATACAATAACATCAATTGTAAAACCCAATGGTTTATTTTATTGGGCTGATGTGTACTTCCCAAGATCAAGTGGAAATAACCATACAGAAGTTTTGTCGTCGGATCTCGAAACAACTGAGTACTATTTAAATCTAGAGGTGACACTCCCCTAGCAATAACACATTTTGGGAAGTAACATAATGGCCGAAATACGAGGTGCTAAAATTTTGGGGCATCTGTGTGAAAAAAGCATGGAAAGAAAGGGCGATCTGGATGTAGATATCGAGTGCACGAAGAGCAAGATGGATATACATACTCAGAAACATTAAAACCTAAAAGGCCCTAAATGAAGGCATTTCAATGTTCAGGCATTTACCTTGATCTTGTCTGATTCCTAATATAATCATACTTTATGAAGAAACATGATATCTTTGATTAAGTACAAGTCAAGTGGAAATTAGCACAGTGAAAAATATGACTATGATGCATCAGATGTTCACGAACATTTTTTTTTCTCCCTTCCATCACCCTCGAGTCCCCCCCTCTTGCCTTCCCCACTTGCCTCTTCGTTTTCCCCATTTTCCCTGGGTCCTGTAATGAATGATATGTATTCATCAAGTGAGGCCACGTTTCCAATTTTAACAAATTTAGGGATTGCATGTATTTTTGCTTTTGCAAGGGATGTGCGCTCGCATTGTTGTGGTGAGCTGCGGGCCCGGGAGTGGATTGGTACCTATCATGTTATTGTACTCCTCTATGTAGTAGAATTAATTATTGTTTCTTCTGCTTGCGAGCGCTGATCTAGTGCGAAGTGGATGCCACTGAATGCAATGGCGGTTGAAGATACTGATATATTTGCATGCTCCCATATTTTTGCATGCTCCCATTGTGACGGTGAATTGTGTGGCAAGCTGTGAGCCGTAAGAGAGAATCTTAAGGGGAAAGTTGTGAGGTCAAACTGTGTTGGAGGGAGGGAGTCCACACAAAATGAGGGGGGCGGCGGGGTGGTAAAGCCTACTACAGCATTATTAAAATGAATATGAATATTACATGTAAAAGACAAGTGTTTAATGAAAATAGTCTTGAGACAATACTATATAGTACAATGGAACATATATTATAATGGGCCGCACTCTATTAAGAATGAATATGCATAATATAATTTATAGAGAGTGCTTTATGGAAGCTAATAATGACAATAGTCTATTGTTGACAATGAATTTATATTCCAATGAATATGCATATTAGACATGAAGTGAAGGGGCTGATGGTAGTTGATAAAAGTTGGTAGTGTGCTGTGTAATGAATGTGACACCCTATACAGCTTAGTTCATTCTAGGTGAGCCACGCATTGCATAATATGAGAGAAGTGAGACCGAAGCCCCCCCCTCCCAAAAACCCAACACAGTCCAGGGCTGAGGTAGTCTGTGTTGGTGCAGTGGCGTTGGCGCGGTGCAGTACGGTAAGATGGGGCGCAAGCCCGTTATGGCGATGGTGAGTTTGTTTGAAAAAAAAAAAGTTTTGTTGGCTCATGAGACATGGTGGCAAGTTTTTTAATAGTGTTATAAGAAGTATGGTGCGTGCCAGGAGAGGCGTAATGGTAGTGGTTTGTAAGTGGATTCTCTGATGTATAATCTGGTGAGCACCTGAATGTGGGTGTTTACCTAACACAATAATAAAAGGAATTGAGCTCAGACCAAATGGTGATCGGACCTCTAAGCCTTGATGAAGCCAGCTTAGCTGGCGAAACAAGTCAGCGGGTCAGATATGACGTTTTAAATTGTGATTTCTCAACCTCTGTCTACAAGTTTCACCTGCTTCAGGGGTGTCACAAGGGGCCTTATTTTTTTTTTAATATTTTTTTTATTGTTCTAGTGGTCCATGAATTGGAGACGACTGGCCCAGTGTGGTAGCTGAATCCCTTACGGAGTTAGTAATTTGCTATAGATATAAGGCTCTCCGTTAATAGGTGGTGCTTATCCACCAGATGGATATAGAAAGGGAGTTATACCCTCTTTCAGAAGCAAAAAGGGTTAAATGATGAGGTTAGAGATCAGTTTAAAAATAGTGAGTATAGAGGATAAGAAGTTATATATAATAAAAGTTACTTTTAGTGTAGTTTAACAGAAGAGAATAGATAGAGTATTAGTTTGCCTATGGCACAATAGTAATGAAAGTGATACAAAGTCACTCTCTGTTCTCATTGCAAGATACCAAAATTTTTGAGATTTACTGACATCCTCTTTTTAATGCTCTGTCCCCCCACATCGCCTTGACTGCAGTATTCAGTTACAGTTTGGTTGTGAGGGCCTTTCTAACTGAAGATTAGTGAAATACATTCTCAATTGTGTTGAGATCAGGTGACTGACATGGCCATTCAAGAAATATTCCACTTCTTTTTTGCTTCAATAAACTCTTGGGTTGTTTTGATAGACATTATGTTTTCTGTATTGTGAAATCCCAACAAATCATTTTGGCTGGATTTGCTGGAATTGAAAGATTTTTTTGTGTCTCTGAATACCTCAATTTATCTGGCTGCTCTCTTTGTGTATCAAATCAACAATAAACTCTAGTAAGCCCAGTTGCAACTAGCAGCCATCGCATGGCCCAAGCCATCCTACTCCTCCGCTGTGTTTTTACAATGAATGTGGTATGCATTAGATCATGACTGTTACCACACTTTCGCCATACTTTATATTTTGCCATCATTCTGGTAGGGTTGAACTTGGTTTCATCTGTCCAAAGAACGTTCATTCAGAACTGTGCTGGGTTTTTTAGAGATGTTTTTTTTTCACGCAAAGTTGAATATAGCCTTTTTATTCTTGTGTCTTGAACCATGCAGTAAACCCTCTGTATTTACTTTCATGCAGTCTTCTCTTTATGGTAGATTTGGATATTGATGCACTTACATCCTGGAGAGTATTTAGAGACATACTGTTTGCTCAAATCCAGCCAAATGCAGCCAAACTGATTAGTGGGTGTTTCATAACACAGATATACAATGACCCAAATCATAAAACCAAAGCTACCCAGGAGTTTATTAAAGCAAAGAAGTGGAATATTCTTGAATGGCCAAGTCTGTCACCTAATCTCAAAACAATTAAGCATGCATTTCACTTGTTAAAGACTAAACTTCAGACAAAAAGACCCACAGCGCTTCAAAAAGGAGGAAACACTGTGTCTGGTGCTGTTCATGAGTTTAAGACTTCAGATTTAAATTTGTCCAATTACTTTTGGCCCTTTAAAAATAGGGGGGCACATGTTAAAGAGCTGAAACTCCTAAAACCTTGATCCAATTCTAATGTGGATACCCGCAAATGAAAGCTGAATGTCTGAACTTCATGTCTATATCCATTATATAACTATAACTTGAATATGTCTCAGTAAGCAGGTACAAAAATAAAATTTGTGCCAGTGTCCAAATATATATGGACCTGACTGTATGTTGGACTATTATTACATTATTACAGTGTGATTATTATTATGTATATATTTGTCTGGCATAAGTGCCAGGGAGATTTGCTTATGCAAATATGCTAAACAGTTCACAAACATAGTGGGGTGCATTTATCAAGGCAATTGCAGCAGAATTCTGGTGTAATTTGCACCGATAAGTGCCATGGCATTGATAAAAGGGGAATCACTTAGTGAAAAGAAGTGTGGCTTGATTTGCAACACTGTGTGCCAGAAAAATGCCCCAATGTTTTTTCGCAGGTAGTTGCGTAAACAGAGCCAAGGTGTAAAGTTAGACTTGACAGTTCTAACATGCACCCGATTAATCAAAACTATGATAAATGTGGCTTGTTGCAAGACAATGTAGTCTAACTTTATACTGTCCATGAGTTAGTACTAACAAATCTGCAACAGTGTGAGCAGAACTTTACTATGTCTATTTAAAAGTGTTGCAGAACTTTTCTCAACTGCCCTAGACTATTGTGTTCTGACATAATGAAACATACATCGTCTCATTGCTTACCTCTGCTGCCTGTGGCTCAGCAGTGTAAAAAGTAATGCAAAAAGTTTATTTATTCAGATAATCTAAGAGCAGCAAGGGGACTTATACCAAATGGCAGACCAGATATGTGGATCCTCTAGTGGATGCTCTAGTGACCCCATTCCCTCCCACCTTGTCCAGTCTATTTCTCCAGCTATCCTCTCTCACCTTACTGCAATCTTCAACCTCTCTCTTTCCACTGGGATCTTCCCATCCTCCTTTAAACAGGCTACTATCACCCCTTTACTAAAAAACCCTACTCTGGACCCGTCCTGCCCTGCCAATTACCGACCAGTCTCTAACCTGCCCTTCATCTCTAAACTCCTGGAACGTTTGGTGTACTCCCGTTTAATCCGCTATCTCTCTGATAATTCTCTTCTCGATCCTTTGCAATCAGGTTTCCGCACTTTACACTCCAGAAACTGCTCTAATTAAAGTCTCTAACGATCTCCACACTGCTAAATCTCAGGGTAAATACTCGTTGTTGGTTCTTCTGGATCTCTCTGCAGCATTTGACACTGTTGATCACCATCTTCTCCTCAGCATGCTCCGTGCTATTGGCATCCAGGACACCGCTCTCTCTTGGTTCTCTTCCTACCTCTCTGACCGCTTCTTCAGTGTCTCATTTGCAGGTTCTACTTCTTCTCCTTTCCCTCTTGCTGTTGTGGTCCCTCAGGGGTCAGTTCTTGGTCCACTCCTCTTCTCAATCTATACAGCCCCCATTAGCCAAACCATCAGTAGATTTGGCTTCCAGTTCCATCTCTCTGCTGATGACACCCAATTATACACCTCTTCTCGAGACCTCACTCCCGCCCTGCTACAAAACACCAGTGACTGTCTGTCTGCTGTCTTTGACATCATGTCCTCTCTCTATCTCCAACTACACCTCACTAAAACTGCACTTCTCATTTTTCCTCCAGCTCCTAACCAACCCCCAGCTGCTCTTTCTCTCTCAGTGTGTGGCACCACCATAACACCTAGGCAGCAGGCCCGCTGTCTTGGGATTATTCTAGACTCTGATCTGTCCTTCACCCCCTATATCCAATCCCTTGCCCGCTCCTGTCACCTGCACCTCAAGAACATCTCCAGAATCCGTCCTTTTCTCACTATCGAAACAACTCAAACCCTCATTGTCGCTCTTATTCTTTCTCGTCTTGATTACTGCAATTCCCTGCTTATTGGTCTCCCACTCTGCAAACTCTCCCCTCTCCAATCTGTCCTGAATGCAGCAGCCAGGCTTGTCTTTCTCTCCAGCCGCTATACTGTTGCCTCTACCCTGTGTCACTCACTGCACTGGTTGCCCATCCAGTACAGAATACAGCATAAACTAATCACTTTCACCCATAAAGCTCTCCCCAGCGCTTCACCCCCCTACTTCTCCTCCCTCATCTCTGTCTACCAGCCTGCCTGCTCTCTCCACTCAGCTACGGATATCAAACTACAGACCACCATCATCCGAAGCTCCCATGCCCGTCTTCAAGATTTGGCACGGGCAGCACCCGTTCTCTGGAACATCCTACCACGTACCATCAGGCACAACCCCAGCCTTCGCAGTTTTAAGAGTGTCCAGAAAATACATCTACTTAGGCAGGCCTACCAAAACCCCTAATTGCTAACCCACACCTTCTATCACCCACATTTCTGTCACTCCCTACACTAGGGCAATGACAGGCACTTATCTGTATATAGATTTACTGTCATGGTGGCAGGTTCACGCAATTTTTTTTTTTTTTGTAAACCACCTCATATTTATGAAACAAGGCTGGACCATTGTAAACTTAGCACTTTCCCCCTTTGTTTCCCCCAGGCACCCTCATAGATTGTAAGCTCTTGCGAGCAAGGCCCTCACACCTTGTGTCTCATCTGTAAGTAGTCACTGTGTAATATCTGTCTTGTCTATTGTCTGTAATTATACCCTCTACATTGTAAAGTGCTGTGGAATATGTTGGCGCTATATAAATAAAGATTATTATTGTTATATTATTATCCTCTGGACCATCGCAAGCGATGGTATGAGCCATGCTAGGGAGCGGAGACTAAGTAGGTCTGGTTTTCACCAGAGCCTGCCGCAAAGTGACATGACTTGCTTGAGGTGGCAGCCAAGGTGTAGCGTGGTACAAAATCGTGAAGCAAGTTCATAGTCGGGGACAGGCAGGAAGGTCAGGACAGGCGACAAAGGTTTGTGGTCGAGGGACGGAGGCAAAAGGTACGGTACACAGTAAATGCAAAGACACAATAGGAATGCTTCCTCTCAAGGCATAGGGCACTATTGATTCGATAGGGGTAATAGGAAAGGGCAGGGCTTAAATAAAGTCAGCACCCGGTGTTAACAAATCACCGGCGCACTGTCTCTTTAAATTTGTGCAGTACCTCGCACTCCCCCCCCCGGAGGGCGAACGTACGCCCGGCAAGCCACAGAAGCGCGGTGAGATGAGTAGCAGGCCGAGCTACGAGTGTACCCGCGGCCCAAGGACCGGTTCACAGCGCCGCTCGCAGCAGAGGACACAGCGGGGGTGCGGGTGTGCCCATGACCTGACACATGTGTCGCTGGGACACCCGTTACAAGGGATATGTATGACTGGTTATGTCAGAACACAACAGTTTGAGGCATTATAGAAATCTGACTAGAAAGTGTCCAACCCTTTTAGAACAAATCAACTCTCAAATGAACGGGGTGATGGCAGAACACACAATAAAATGACCTATGAATTAACCTGTGAAAGTAATTATCTATTCCTGGCATTGTGTAGTTCCCAAGAGGTTCCCCTTATGTTCTACCACTTGGTGGAGTGAGGAAGGTTAAATAAGTTTGGAAACAAATGAAAGTATGTACAATGGTTTATGAAAGCAATACATAAAGGGCAGTTCCCAAGAGGTTTCCCTCATGTTCTACCACTTGGTGGAGCGAGGAAGGTTAAATAAGTTTGGAAACAAATGAAAGTATGTACAATTGTTTAAGAAAGCAATACAAAAAAAAGCAGTAGTGTAACTGCATCCTAGTCATTTGCATGCTAGCAAATAATTAGTTCTAACATCTGGGTTAAATCTGCTGAAAAGGAACAGAGAGTAATAAAAATTAAGGATTTCTTTTTATAGCAAACAGTTTTTTGTGTTGTTTATTTCTGAAGAAGCAAAAGACAGTTTCCAGTTAAAAAAGCTGATTGCAGTAAGGAAATCGACACACACAGCATTATGTAAAGGTTAAATGGTTTATATTTAGTTAATAACAGGGAGAATGTCCTTGCTTTCCATGTTTCTACTTCTGTACTACTGCTTTGTATAGAAGCATCACATTGAGGTCTCAGAATACCCTCAAAAGGAGCAAAAGGCAGCAACAAAATTTTGAAGAAGATAGCACTTAACTGAGCAGTACACAGGTAGCAGACTGAAGAGCTGCCACTGGGAAAGCCACGTTGGCAACACCAGGGACAGCAAGATATTCAAGCAGCTGACTGACTGTAAGGGTTAATCTGTGTGTGCATCATTGACTGAGAGTGAGAGTTAAACTTTGAGAATGTATCATGTGGCACCCTACTGTAAGCCTGGCCAACATGTCTAAATAAAATCATGGCACTACCATAAAAATAACAGACTGTAAATTGGTGTGCACTCTCTCTCTATTTTGGTGTCCCCTCGGCTTTAGGTGCTCTCTGTGAATTATGTCACTCATTTCTTAAAGAGTCAGTGTGTGCTGATTTGAGATGGCTCTTAAAGGACCCTATCACTTATTGTCTGTGCATCAAGGTCTTTTTGGGTCGCTTCTCAGCGTTCTGGTCAGGAACAGGCTTTCCCTTTGTGAGTTTGGTCTTTGTCAGGAGGTACTCGGGTGTCCTCCTCCTCGACCTGGCAGGATCGTCCACTTTTCTCACTTCACCTGCCTGCTGCTATTAGGGAGGCAGTCTAATGCCGTGGTAATGGGTTGTGATCCCCCTTAGCCACCTGGGTTCTTCCTAGTCAGGTGCTTGTGAGCAAGAAGGTTGCGAGTGTCTTGGGGGTAATCCGGTTCCTCGGTTTGGGGTTCTGGCCCCTCTTTAGTAGCAGGTTCCAGCCCTCTGTCGGGGGGTAGGGCTCAGCTCACAGGCAATTTTCAGAGATGTGATGGCAGTATTGGACAGAGAATGAGAGAATCCAATTCTGCACAATGTGATAGTGGCGGAACACATGACAGATGATCATAAAAATATTCTGGTGGGATATTTCAAGAAGTTTGGACAACCTCAGAAAATCCTGAACACCTATAAATCTGGACTTTGAAATAGAGATGTATAGTCACTTATTTCCCAGACCCATTGACTCCAGGTTCTGTGAGAATCACTCCGGCTCGTTTTAAGATCAATGTAACGGTCTGCGGTACTGGATCCGCTGGACAACCGCAAGCAATGGTGGAAGCCCACACCAGGGTGCGGAATCTAAGTAGGTCCTGGTATTCACCAGAGCCCGCCGCAAAGCGGGATGGACTTGCTGCGGCGGGAATCTACCAGGTCGCTTCAATTGGTGGAACTTGCTTGCGGTGGCGGCCAAGGGTAGGCGAGGTACAGATTCGTCAGGCAGGCTCGTAGTCGGGGGCAGGCAGGCGGCAGAGATTCGTGGTCAATAAACGTAGGCAAGAGGGTTCGGTACACGGTAATCAAGACAAGGCTACAGGATCGCTTTCTCAATAGGCAAGGGCACTAAAGATCCAGCAAGGCTGCTAGGAAAAGGCAGGCTTAAATAGGGGCAGTGCCCGGCAATAGCCAATTACCGGTGCACTGGCCCTTTAAATCTAACACTGCAGGCGCCCACGCCCTAGGGAGCGGGACCGCGCACGCCGAGGGACAGAGAGGGATGGGGCATGAGCGTGGCTGGGTAGTGGACTTGGGCACCGGCATGTGAGCGAGCGGAACCACGATCCGACGTGCGACTCTGGACCCCGGGCATCTGTGACAATCAAGACCCAAAATGGGTGGACAAATGGCGACTTCTTTTTTTAATGGGATGCCACTATTCTGCAGACTTTGTCAGGTATACGGTCACAATAAGGAAAGCGGTAAGGCGTAATGTAGGAATTGCCATAGTCCTGAGCATACAGCAAGCAAGTGTCCCTGAGGAGAAAAATGCTATACTTGCCAGAACTTTGGTCATGTGAAGGTTTACTGTCCATTAAATAGGAAGAATGAGTAGCCCCAGGCACCCCCACAAAAGTCAGCAGGCCCAACTTGTCCTTATGGAGAGGATCTGTAGTCTGAGTCCCCAGAAGTTCCAAACACAGAGCTCCTCCCAGCAGGAGAGGAGAGTGACGGGGACTCAATGGACATCACATTACCAGCAGCCGCTGATGCAAAGCAAAGAAGACAGGCAAAAAGGAAGGCTAGCAGAGGGATCAGGAGGCAAAGAGTGCTGTCCAAAAGGGCAAGAGCCAAAGGTCAAAGGACAGCCTCTAGCACCCGGGCCCAAGAGGGTTATTGAAGGACCTTGGCAGGAAATGGTCGCCAAAAGGAAGCATAAAAAGAAAGGCCCATCCAAGGGGGAAGATTATGGGGAGCAGGCTCTGTATCTGCTAAAGGGGATGCCAAGTCAAGCCTGTTGCCCGGAAGGAGCCCTCCTTACCCTCCTCCAGGGAGGAGAGAATGGGCAACGCTGTCTCTGAGGAGATGGGTGCCCTTTCGTATGTACAACCTCTCCCGAAGGCAGAGCCCACACAGGGCCAGGGGGAGGCCCCAAAGGGAGACCCTTTGGAACCTCCAAATGGTATGGAGGAGGACCTAAATGGCCAGGCCTTAGGGTCCTGGGTGAAGCAACAAGCAATGCCATTGTCCCAAGCTCGGCTTCCTGATTTCATGCAAGAGCTGCTGGAGGAATACTGAGTGATGGCAGCACATCTCCAGTATCTACACTGGATCCAGTACGATCAGAGGACAAGTTGATGAGTGACAGTGTGAAGACCAGCCCTGCTGACCTATTTTGAGGTCGAAAGTTCCAACACCTTGAATGTCGCATGTCATGGCAGACTTAAAGGGAATTTTCCTCAATGTGAGGGGTGCTAAGTTATGAGTCAGGCAGGCTGTTTTCTTCAGCTACTTATCCTCCTTAACAGCTACTGTTTTGTTCCTGCAAGAATGTGGCATCTCACACAGGGCCAACTACAAAAATTCCGAAGAGGATTGGTCACACGAGCCGTCTGTCTGGTCTGGGTCAAACGGGTCCAGATCAGCAGGGATCACCATTCTTTTAAGGGAAATGTTTTAATAGATTTTATCCATGAGATTTTACCTGGCAGAATTTTATTGGTTAACGTTTTTATTGACGGTTTTAAATGGCAATTTTTACATTTTTATGGCTCCATGGACAAAAACGAGAGGGCTGAAATGGTGGAGATGTTGCCACTTTTTATCAACCCTTCCAAGCCTCTCGTGATTGGGGGATTTTAATTGCATCCTGAAGGATGGAAGCCAGCAGACACAATCCACGAGCAGGAACCACGATAAGTTGAACGTTTCCCATTTAGAGGATCCACAGGTTAAAGCTGATTTTACTGATTTTATAATAAATGCAGGCGAGTGAGAAGACCGGGCACTGATATAAGTGCTTGGTGGGAGAAAATTAAGAAAGAAATAAAAGGGTTTTTATCAAAAAGAGAAGGTGAGGCAAACAAAGCTCCTTTTTGATAACCTGAACACTAGCCTGCAGACCCTGTACAACTTACGCCAAAATGGTACAGAAGTAAAGGAAAATATAGTGTCGGTGAAAAAATGCCCAATGCCTGAAGCAGAGAGGAAAGAAAATCACCTTTTGTTCAAGAATCAAGCACAGAAATGCTCCAGGTATTTCTTCAAGAAAATAGACAACAAGCGTAGCTCTATAAAAAAGCTCGATAATATCACTGACGCGCAAGGTCTTTTAAAGAAAGTGCATGAGTTGTACTCTGAATTTTTTAATGTAAAACCTGTGGATTATTGTTTTTTTTAGCAGATTCAGTGAAGGAGATCATAACCGTGTCTGACTCCGCCTCTCAGCGGGTTTTATTGGTGCAGCTGACGGATACGGAGGTTTTAAAGACCATAAAGAGTTTTAACACAGATAAAGTGCCCAGGCCAGATGGTATGCTCATCGAGTTTTATGTCAAGTTTTATAGCCTTTTAAAGGAAGACTTACCCTAATTTTTTAGTGAGTTTTTCTATTCAAAGGTTCTCCAATACTTGTGGTGGAAGGGTGAGGTCTCCTTACTGTATAAAAAAGGAGACAAAGACGATATAAAGAATTGGAGACTGATCACCCTTCTGAACTGTGACTACAAATTGATGGCAAGGGTATGCACAAACTGTTTAAAAGAGGTTATCCACAAGGTTATTCACATAGACCCGGTTTGTGGAGTACCTGGGAGAAGTATATGGGACAACCTGAATTTTACAACACTACAACTACTGCTCAAAGGCTGAACGATAAACTGAGTCCCAACAGCAGGCGTCTCTGGCCCATCTGCTGCATGGGAAAGATATAGCAGGTGCTGGTTATTAATTAGCAAATCCCTCTAGATACTATTTTCACACCACATGAAAAAAGCCCTAAAACATGGGGAGCTTAAAGGGTACAAGTATTTTGTGCGGGACACCCTTTAAGTGCTGGCAGCCTGCCCATTGGAATATTAAGGGCGTTATTGGCTGTAACTCAGCATGGTGTTCCTGTATGAATGGCGTGACCCTTTCTATCGCCTTATCTATATGCAATCTCATCTGTATGGTTGCATTTGGCAGTCTCCCTATGAGCTATACTGTGGCTTTTTGCATGCTGGTGTGAACTAGTATCTAGAGCATTTGCTCATTAATATCCGGCACCTACTATATCTTTCCCATGCAGCATATGGACCAGAGACGCCTGCTGCTGGGACTCAGTTTATCTTTCAGCCTTTGAGCAGTAGTTGTAGTTTTGTAGTTTTTGGTACTTTATGTCCCATTTTTTCTGTGGTTTTATTGATAACCTGAATTTTATCAAAGATGCAATAGAGAACACAAAAAGCTAAAAGAGTAAGTTTATTATACTCTCGCTGGACTTCGAGAAGGCATTCGATCGGGTGTCCCATTTTTATGGTCTTTAATGGCTTTTTATAATGGCCGCACAAGTAAGATTTTTGTAAATGGTTTTAAGCCAGAGGACTTTTTTCAAAATCTGGAGTGAAACAGGGGTGTCTTTTGTCCCCACTGCTTTTTATATGTCCCGCAGAGCCTCTACTGTTCGCACTGAGACAGGACAAGCTGATCCGGGGGGTCACCATACCCAGGGGGAGCGTAATGAGGTCAAAGCAGTGGTGTACATGGACGATGTTGCGGTTTCATGCAGGGACATCCCATCACTCAAGAGGCTGCTGAGACAAGTTGAATTCTACTGCTGCGCTTTTAAATTCTACTGCTGCGGTTTTAAAGTTAATTTTAACAAGAGCTGCATTTTTAACATCGGGACCATGGTCTTAAGGAATATCCCGGTATCGAACTCTGTAACCATTTTAGGTGTCCCTTAAAATTAATCCAAATACCTTTTAACACGGAACATGGGGGAGCAAAAGGGAAAACCAAAAATTTGGGAGGTAACCTGAGGAATTAAAAAAATGGAGGGAAAGGGGCTTTTTTTTAAAAAGGGGGAAATTTTCCCCCCCTAAATTTTGCTTTCCTCAACCACAAAACTTGAAAAATCAAAAGAGCTTGTTTTACATTCTTCTGGGGCTCAAAGATGGAGAAAGTAAGAAGAGATATAGTCTGCAGAACAAAGTTGAAGGGAGGGAATTACTTCCCCGATTTTTAAAAGTTTCATTTCAATTAATTTCTTTGTTACTTTTTAAAATGTTTTTACAAAAACATCACCCATGGTCTTATCTGTTGAGGTACAATGTTGGCTTCTTTATATGATGGCACGGTGGTTCGAGGTCACCAGGATCCTGCCATACATGCTCAACCTATTCAAGCACTATGAGGTTTTAACCAGGAACATGAGTTCTTTTAACCTAGTAGGAAAAAGCGGTGATGTTTTTAAAAACAGTAGTAAACTTTTAGAAAGGCTTAGAGAAAGCGAGCTCTCAGCCAAGATCAGGACTTCTAGAGAAGAACATTGTTTTTGTATCTGGAGACTGACTAACGTGTTTTATATTTTTAATTCCCATAAGGACCTGTCCTGAAGCAGCATTCACCAGTGTCTTCCATGCCAGGCATTCCTGCACCACCGAACTCTTGTAAGGTCCATCACCTTCCCGAGAGGGAACTGCACAGATGAAGAAAACATCATCCATCTCTTCTGGGACTGCAGTTTCACCAGAAAGGTCGGAAAAGATATCACCCTGCTATACGGTTGGGAGCCTAAGGGCATCATGTATGACTATTTTAGATGAAATGTTTTAAGCCCATGCCGGCCAAACCGAATAGCAAGAAGACAAAACTGTGTGAAGTCGGTGCTCTGGGAAAGGGTAGGGGCATTTTCCTATTTTAAAAACGATTTTTATCCGAGAAAGGGATTTTAAAAAGCTCTTTTTCTAAATGTATTTGAATTTTCTTTAACGAAAAAAAAGCACCACCACTCCAGCCAATGGGAAAATAGTATTGGAAATTTTTTTTTAAAGTCATTTTATTGTTTATGTGAATTTTTTTGTAAGTTTAATTTTTTATGTCTTTTAAAGTAACTTTTTTCATGTAAATTTGAATTCCAAGGGTGATCATTCTGTTTTGTTTTGGGCTCTAAATGTTATAAGTTTTTTTA